>JAQFVV010002801.1:5000-19036 GCA_028023455.1 Epiperipatus broadwayi | reverse complement strand
GCTCTCAAATTCAAGGCTCCTCACTGATAGAAGCCACAAGCTAGAACCTAATCTGAGGATATTGGCTGAGTAGGCATAGATGGGTGATTTTATGCTTAGACCCTCTTGCATCCGTGATTTTGAAGGCTTGCACTAGGGTGTCACTACTGTGTGGAGAGTTTGATTACACTATTAATATTATTTATTATATTGTCTATTTCTATAAATTCCAAGATACTTATAAAAAAAAGAACATTGCTGACTTTTTAATAAATAAAGAATAATGGAATAATATAGGCAACATATATAAAATATAATCATTCTTTTTATTATAATATTTTTAAATACTTTAATGTACCAATATTGAAATTGGCACATAACAATTTGTTTAAAAAATTATTAGAAATAAAAATCCTTTGTTAAAAGAGACTAATAGGTAAAACTTTAAAAAAAGTTTCTTTATTAAATGTAAAAATCAGAGAGTTCTTGAAATAAAACTTACAATTGATTAATTAAAAGAGGGGAGGGGGAGTTTTCCTATAGAAAAAACTAAAAGTTTATAAAAGTGAAAGAGTGTTATTATTATAAATTAAAAGTTAAAATATAAATCTCTTTTCGTATTCAGTTTGTTTAGATCAAATGCATATATATGTGTGATGGTAAAGAAAAAATAAATGTAAGCTGCTAATAAGAGAGTAATATAATAAATGCGTGTTAAAATCATATTGAAAAATACATGAAAATAAATTATTGAAAATGAAATGTATTTAAAAACACAGTGGTGAGCTACAAGTAAAGATATAAAAAAACATGTTTGTAATAGCTACTACTAAAATTAAACAATCTTCTAAAAACACGTTGTCAAAGGGTTAGTTACTCAAAGGAATTTCAACAACACATATTGCCGGAGGATATTAAAACAAAAACACTTCGCATACATAAATAGCCAGATTTTTATCGGACATGAGTTTCAGCCTAGATTTCAGTGTCAGTCTTGTTTCAGTTCAGATAACAGTGCAGTTTATATTATGTATCCAGAAACAAATGCAGTGCTGAGCAGCTTTTGGGAATATGTGCTTCTTACTTTTAAATTCACTAGTCCAACAAGATCATCAAAATCTGCTTGTGAAATAATGTCTGCATAACAACTCAGAAATCCTCTGTCAATGTTCAACTGTCTCCAAGAATAAAACCTTAAATTAGCATCAAATCTGGCTCCAAGAAATGTCCAAATCTAACTGGTTGATATGTCTCTGTGGGAAGCAGCCAACAATAATAGCAATATCCACATTCCAAAAATCCTAGGTAAAACATTTTATTATTCTCATTTATACATAGTAGCCACCACTGTAATTTGTAAATCCTACAGAGACAAGTAATTTGAACTGTGAACATGCACTCTAAAATGAAACTATTGATGATGCATAAACAGTGAGGATTGCCAATTCCTCTACAAGCTTTATGATAAATGCTTAGCCAGAGCCAGCACTTAAAATATCTCTGTCAGGAACCTTACTCTCCCCAAACCCCCTGACCATAGTTGCGTGCTTGGCACTCCTCAGAGAGGTGTCAGGGTAGGTTCAGTCACGATCTAAAAATACCCTTCAACCCAAAGCTAAAGCACTTCCTGCTTAAAAGTTATCTATTGAGTGGAAAATCTGAAATTCTTCAGACATGTACATGTCTTCAAACCCGGCTATCCAACTTCAAATAGCTATCTGTGGTTGATATGATCTTCAACCTATTCCACATAGTAGTAGTCATAGCAAATAAAAATTGCATAAGACTTTTAATGGTAGAGACTATATAAATAGTCAAAATAAAAGTCATAGATCAATTCATGGATCACATAACCCTCCATCTCCAAGCTTGTAAGTTATAAACAGTGAGGATTGTCATCCCCTCTACGAAGCTTTATGATAAATGCTTAGGCCAGATTCAGCACACTTAAAATATCTCTGTCAGGAACCCCTCCCCAAACCCCTGACCATGGTTGTCGTGCTTTACGCACTCCTCAGAGAGGCTGTCAGGGTAAGTTCGAACACTAGATATTTTTGGTGCTGGCTCTGGCTAAGCATTGATCATAAAGCTTAGTAGAGTGAATTGGCAATCTACTCACTGTTTATAACTTACAAGCTTAAGAGATAGGGGGCTTAACTGGATCTATGAATCTGATCTATGACTTTTTATTTTGACTATTGATGCATGTTTGCAAATGTTAGATAATTTATCAATGTCAAATATTATTTTCACTTCTCATAAGACATATTATATTGTGTTAAATTAAAATGTGTGTGTGTTATATTAGATTTAGAAAATATTTAAACTTAGTTAATGTTAATTAAAATAAATGGTCTTTAAACTTATACGTTATTTGTTGGTCAATTCTTTCTTTTTACCCATCTCTTTTGACCAATTCTTTTTCTATATTTTATTATTGATTGGAATTAGACTGGGCTACTTTGGGATCGTTTGACCGCTGGATTGTGAGCCTACTGACCAATACCTTAGTCTGAGACTATCTGGCACCCTAGGTTTCTCACACTGAAACAAATGGAGCTGTTTGGATAGTAGGGGTTTGAATCTAGCAGCTGAGGTGGTCCATTGTTGATAGTTAAAGCTATCAAACACACTCTCTATTTTGGTTTCTGAACATGCCGGTTCACTCAACTAACATTTATAATTAAATCAGGTTATAAATGTATTATGAAGAAGTTTGAGAAACCAGCCAAAACATATATGCGGGCAAGTGGTTCTTCTTGGAGCTTTATCCTGCACATTTAGAAAATATCTGTTATATTTTATTGTCAAAGAACCACAGTCAGATGTTTATGGACAATGACCAATAAAAATAGTAAATTGTTGAACATGCAATAGTTAGGGGGGAAACATAATTATTATCTTTATATTAAAATCCCTATTTTCTCTGTTGTCTGATTGGTGAATGTATGTTTGTCTTAAAACTGTTATATGTCAAATTTACAACCAATTAAAAAACTATTACATTTGTCTGCATTATGAAGAATATTTTTTGTGTGAGAGAAGAATAAAACCACTATTAATAGTTTCTTTTCATAATGCTGTCAAGTCTCACATATTAAATATAACAGATACATTTAAAAATTTAAATTTAGAGGCTTAATTTGGATTGTGAGCATTTTATTCAAAGCAAGTAATTTCAAGCAAAGCAAAAAAAATTGGTGAAAGCAACTGAATAAAAGAACAATGTTCAAGTCTGCCATTAATAAATCATAATACAAAATGACTAGGTATATTTATCACATTTATTTATAATTTAATACAATGTACAGGCTTACAGACCTGCACATATAATGTAATATATAAGGGATTTGAACTCAGATATTCATATGACCCTCAACTCTCCTTGCCATCTATATTGCTGACCCACTTGATCACACATATGGTGGATTATTTATCTTTTTAACATGTGTGTGATTAGATGGGTCAACAATATGAGATAACGGGAGAATTGAGGGTCATGTGAGAGTCTGAGCGAATTCACTATATATCACATTTATTATATAATATTAAAATCTTTTGTTTAATTAAGAACAATTTATAAGCTGAGTATGTCTGGTTTAAAATAAACTTGTACATTTCCACATGACATTATATTTATTCCATAAATTGTATCTTTATATAGTAATATACTATGTATATATTTTTATGATAGGATTTTGTTAAAAACCGAACATCAAGAAAAATAAATAGCTTAAGAATCATTAGAACTTTACATATTTTTTTTAAAAAGCAAGAACTATAAAATTATTTTAAGATGAAATGGAAAAAAAGTAATAAGTGAATAAATTTATTACAATAGACAACAAACAATTTACTTCTTAAAAATTATAATTCTATTATAACCTCAAACCTAAAACAATTTTAAAATGTTTTCTAATAATAAAATACTGACTAGCAATCATCCAGTTTTGTTTTAATGGATCCTCATCAAAATTTTATAATTTTATTAAATTTTTTTCAAAGTTTATCAAAATATCTCAATTATTAATTTATTTAAACATATGTAAGTAATATTTACTAAGGCTGTAAACCTTTAAGAATATGCGTGTGAAAATGCGAAGTTAGGGGGTTCCACTCTTTTCTTCCAAAGTGTAAGCTTGTGGTTAAGGCCTGTAGAGGTCGCTACCGCATTTTCATGCGCATATTCTTAAGGTCTACAGCCTTAGTAAATAATACTAAATTATTAATATAATTTTTTAGTATATGATTTTATAAATATATTAAATAACCGTAATACTATCACATATTTCTTTTTAAATTCATATAAATAAAGATACAATAAAAAACAAATGACCCCCAAGGGGCATTTTATGCTGGACCAGCACTTGTCAGTTGGTCCAGGTTATCAATTCTAACATATATCTCTATTATAAGAAAAATATTTATATATAGGGTATATAAGCACAGATTTTCACAGGACCCACCATTCTCCATTCTATCTCATAACATTGATGCACTTGAACAAATATATGTCGAAAAGATAAATAATCACCAATAAGCATATTTCATGGTAAACCAGCAATCATCAGTTGGTCCAGATTATCATCTCTACACACATATGTAATAAATGCTAAGATATATATTAGGATAGCCAATCTTCATACTTTAATGGACAGGCTTCAATCCATTCCACACTCCAACTCTTCAACCATCCATTCAATTGAAAATCTGATGATTGGATGCTCAAAGGCCACCCTGAGGCTGAGATTCTCATGACACCCATATTTACCTAAAGTCAATCTGACCCCTCATGTACAGAACAGAATCCATTTAATACATATAAGAGGAAAGGGAAGACACTCTCACTAACTGAAATACAGGCTTATTATATTTATCTATATTAAATAATTATATTTTGGATTACAAGTACTAGAGATAATCTATAGTTTAATAAATGATTAGTGATAATCATTACCGCTTATCTAAAGTGGATGGTGCCAAAAATGTGGGTTGAGTTAATTTGACACTTGTAATTCACAATGTAATTATATGATTTTAATATAAATAAACCTATATCATTGTGCAAGCATGTTAAACACTTTCAAAAACAAAGTCTGCAATAAGTATTATAGATGGAATAAAATCCCACATTATAAATAATAGAGATAAAAAATTTTTTTATATTAAATGCTTTTATTGACTGTCTACTGAAAAGAAATAAGGTAATTGTTTCTTCAACCACAATTGGAGTTTTTAGAATTTAACTTGAAATAAAAGCATGGGGGATCCAGAAATTAATTAAATCAGTCCCCATTTTTTTATAACAAGGGATTGACTTAATTAATTTCTGGAAACCCCCCCCCCCATGCTTTTAGTTCAGGTTAAATTCTAAAAACTTCAATTGTAGTTGAAAAAACAATTATTGTATTTCTTTTTAGTCTTCTGAAGAACAACTTAATATATATCAGAGTATTTCTTTTTAGTGCAGTGGACAATGAAAACATTTAATATAAAACAATTTTTTATCTCTATTATTTTTAAGTTTTTGGAATTGGCCAGTAAATAAAAATGTAAATCTATATCATACTTTAAATTGATTAGACACTTATAGTTGATATATATTGAAATGATCCGAGGGCGCCATCTAGGCATTTGAACCTAGAAAAATTTATAAAGTAGGCAGATACGTAAGTCAAAAAAAAAAATTTTTTTTTTTTTTTTTAAATTTTGATTCCGGTCGTTAGCCCAAGTCACTAGCTCAGGGAGTAGCAGAGATTTAATAATATAATATCTTATCTAATTATATTTCAATATTAAAAAATAAATAAAATAAGCCACTGCCAGTAATTAACATACAAAAATTTATTTACGCACATATATATATATATAACATTTAACATTTTTATTTTAATATGTTTACTTTAACATTTAACTTTATTTTTAACTTTTATTTTAGATTTTTAATTTACATTTTAAATTTTATACTATTATAAGTTCGCACAGATTTGTTTAAAAATGTTGAGTATAGATCGGTTACATAGATTCCACGGTCAAAAACATTTCAAATAAACATAAATGATCAAAATACAAAATCATTGATACCGTCAATTGCAGAGGGAAATTTATAAGTAATCCAATATCATTCACCATAAGATGCTTGCATTAACACCAATAACTTAAAAGACATCCGAATAAATACATTTTAGATACTTACCATAAGGTATCAGTATTTACCGAATGTCTAAATATATTTTGATCGAATATGAAAACCAAAAACATAATCAAACGGTAACGAACCCATGCAAGCGTCTATACCCAACTTAAATTTAATGCACCTTTATTTAGAGTGTCGAGTATGAATAGACTACATAGATTTGCATTTGAAAAGAAAATATTCAATCCTTGTTTAACCTTAGGCCAAAGGTTCGCAGTCAAACCAAACTTCAATCCATCTGATATATCGATGTGTTCAATGTAATACAAATACGGCAGCACAATTAGGTTAAGAGAAGAAACTGCTTCTCATCAGATAGGAATATTACATCTATCAGACAAGAAGGGCAATAAAAAAAAAACTCCATCGAAAGGAACAGCGTTCTACATCTTATAATCCCTTCCATAGGCAAAACGGAAGTGTGTGGTGTATAATAGCGATTCTGCCCATAGTGAATCTCATACTACATCTACTAATTACACCAATATATCCAATCCATTGACCTAATTCAACTATGAAATGAATAACCTAAGATTACCCTCCCCTAATATAACTTTACAAATCTATATAGCCATTCACGCCCAACTTAACTTTAATATTTATATAACTAGTTTAATGAGAACCAGAAATTATAATAAAACTTAAAGAACAAATAAATAAATAAATGGAAATGATTTTACAAAAGAAATACATTAAATAAAATTATAACTAATTAATAAATAACGTTGGTCAGATAGGATTCTATTTCTTAATAAATTAAAGACTGAGAAAGTTTATATTTTAAAGTTCTTAGTGTTTCAAAATGTTTTTAAAGTTCTTACAATTTTTTTTCAACGTTCCTTTTTATTCATTGCATGCCATTTGGAATACACATTAAATCTCCCGACGATCCTGTTGTCCTCAGTATAAGAAAAGCGATGTTTCATTTTTCCATTTTTATAATAACTGAAGGAATTGAAAGTGCGTCTTTCATCCCTTCACCTCCAACTCTCCGACTTAACACATCTCAGTCCTCTCTTAATAAACCTTATAATTTCCAACTTTTTCTTTTATATTAATCTTAAGGATTGACTCAACATTACGTCATCGATGATAATGGTCTTTTCGCTGAGGTCTGATTCCATAGGGATTTCTTTTTATTTGCTAAAAGTTTCTATTGTTTTCCTATCTGACCATTGTTTATACATTTAAATGCCCAAGGGATTATTCACTTGGACTAATTAAAATAATTATTTCCATAACATTAATTAACCTGTTTTCTAAATCCAAAGATATATTTAAAGATAAATTTAAAGATATAATTTTATCTCCAAATCTTTTTTAAAATTTAGTTTTAAAATACTTTTTCTTTAATAAAGTTTTATTTTAATAATTTTTTTCCTCTGTGCGATTTATATATATACGAGTTTAAGGTAGAATTTATTTTCAATTTTTCTGTCTTAAAAAAAAAAAATTAAATGCGAACTTTTTATTTTAATGTTTAATAATAATAAAAATAATGTAACGTCGTCTGTGCTCGTTACAATATATATAACAAAGGATTTGAACACATACTTTCAAGCAATCTTTAGCTATCTACTCCATCTTATATAACCAATGCACATAACTATAAATATGTGAAAAAGATAAATAATCTCCAATATACATATGATTTGAGCATTTCATCATCAGATTTTCAATGATATGGATGGCTGAAGAGTTGGAGATTAGAAAATATTGAAGTCTGTTTATTACAATTTAAAGATTTGCTATCTTAATATAAACTGAACACTGATTATATATGTGTGTGGGAGATGATAATCTGCTCCAACTGATAAGTGCTGGTTCAGCATGAAATATGTATATTGGAGATTGTTTATCGTTTCCATATGTGTGTAGTAAAGTGTATTGGTTATATAAGATGGAGTGAAGGAAACTTAAACGTCTGAGTTCAACTCCCTTTAATTACATATTAAAGTTTGGTATTTACAGTATACTAGTATTGATTTTTTATAATTAGGTCAAAATATTATTTAACAGTGCAGAGGTTATCTTTTATGAAAAAAGTGAATTGAAGAATAAAAGAAACTTTATGATAAAATATTTTGAATCTGAGACCATCAACCTCATGAACACATTCTTTAATGTCAAAGGAAGTTGGGTTTTGAAGTGAATGATGGGAAGACTATTGTTTAGTGTGTGTATATATATATATATAGATGTATTTTCAGTTGAATTTCACTTTAAAAGATCTATTTGTTAATAGATAAAACCACGGTTATGGAAGAATTTGAGTAAAATTTAGTTTTTTTGGCTAGTTATGTATATATCATATTTAGTGTGTGTGTGTATAATACATGCGTCTATATTGTACTTTTAAACATCACAAGATCGCTATATTTCATGCTTGCTCATAACTGTTGTTAAAATAGGCAAAACTACCAATGGCTGCCAGAAGGCTTGTGCATAAAATTCCTATCCAGTGCCTACTCATCCAATATTCTCAAACTAGTTTCTGGCTTGTGGCCTTCGTCAGTGAGGAGCCTTGGATCTGAGAGCACTGCACCTAGATCTTAGGATCTAATGCAAGCCTCCAGCAGCCACCTTTTATCTCTACATAACTACAAAACCATGAGAATAAAATTGAAAACACACAAATGTTTTCAATATAAGTTAAATAGCTTATATAGTCATTGGGTCTGAACTCAGTTTGGTTCTCTGTCTTGCTTTCGGTGGCACTACTGTATGGAGAGGGTTTTGCCTATTTTTTGTATATATTGTAAATGAACTACATTTAGTACATATAATTTTAATTTAAATAAATATCACTCGTATAGTATATATAAGTTATTACATATTTCTATTGTAAGTTAATATACATATATACTCTTAATGTCATATTTAAATACATGTATATTATTCATATTAAACTTAATGTAATTAGAAGAACTTGACTCTCAGACTTTCAAGCTCCCCACTATCCACTCCCTCTTATCCAACCGATACCCATGACCACGTATATGTAAAAATGATAAATAATCTCCAATAACACATTTCGTGCTGAACCAGCACTTATCAGTTGTTCCAGATCACCAACTTTCACACACATATATAATCAGTGCTGAATTTATATTAAGATAGCAAACCTTCAAATTTTAATGGACAGGCTTCAATCTACTCTCATCCTCCAACTTTTCAGCCATCAATACCATTGAAAATTCGAAAATATTGTATTTAATATGTGTACATAATTTTGTATGTATAATATATCAGTAATTAAGATTTTTATTTAAATTAATAAATTTATTTTAAAACAGTTGTTTTTTTTTTAAAAAGTGCTAAATAAAAAAATTCGCGATCTTTTTTAACTATTCGCGATTGTTTTAAATAATGCGATTTTTCTAGTTTACTTTTTTTAAAAAACAAACAATTGTTTTATAATAAAAATAGAAACAATTTTAAATATAAAACTTAATTACTGATTTATTATAAATATATAATTATGTATAAATATTAAATTTGTATACAGATTTAATATTTATACATAATTATATATTTAT
This sequence comes from Epiperipatus broadwayi, assembly GCA_028023455.1. Lineage (NCBI taxonomy): Eukaryota > Metazoa > Onychophora > Udeonychophora > Euonychophora > Peripatidae > Epiperipatus > Epiperipatus broadwayi. Next base: position 9,322 of record JAQFVV010002801.1, on the reverse strand, counting down.
TATAAATCAGTAATTAAGTTTTATATTAATACAGATGGAAACAGAATGGATGAAATTAATCATAGAATTAAACTTGGTTGGAGTGCTTTTGTTAGAAATAACTTGATACTAAAAGAAAATATGCCTGTGTTTGAAAAGGAAGGTTTTTAATAAATGTGTTTTACCAATTCTTACTTATGGATCTGAGACTTGGACACTTAATAGAAGAGCAATGCAGAGACTTCAGACCACTCAAAGAAGTATGGAGAGATGTATGTTGGGAGTAACAAGAAAAGATCGAAAACGCAATATATGGATAAAAGAACAAACAGGTGTTACTGACCTCATTGAAAAAATTAAAAGACCGAAGTGAAGTTGGGCTGGACATATTTATTGCTAGAAGAGATGATAATAGATTGACAATTGAAATTTTAATCTGGATTCCAAGAGATTGTAAAAGACCCAGAAAGAGATCACATGTGAGATGGATGGATGAAATAAGAAGGTGTGCAGGGGTGATGTGGAAAAGAGAAGCTAAAGATCAGAGAAGGTGGATTGAACTTGGAGAGATCTTTATCCTGCAGTGGATTGATAATGGTTGATGATGATAAAATATTAAATATGATATATAAAGTTTAAAATAGTTTTAAAAATGTTATTAAATTGAAAGAAAAAAAAATCAATTGCTCTCTTATGAATGTTATTTAAAATAAATAAAAGTTCCAAAAATAATTGTTAACTGCAAAATGTGAAGTTATTGAATATTTTTCATATTTTTTCACCCTTCTGTTCTATACCTATCAAACTAGTTGACATGCTGAAAAAGTGTTTCCAAGGGATTAAACTGTTATAATTTAGTTATATATCAATTTTCAAGCAATTCTACTGAATTTAAATATATTAAATCACGATTTAAAAATTGCTTTCTAAGTTGAAAAAGATTAAAAGTTAACAAGCAAACAAATGGATCTCCAAAATCAATAAAGCATTAAAAAAAAAAAAAACCAACAACTTGAAACTAAAGTAGAAGCATATTTTTTATTAGCATTGCAATTACGCCTACAAAATAGCATATGCAAATTTAAATCACGTGACAAAAATATATATTAAGTACAAAAGGTGACTTTTTTTCTAGTTTACAAATTGATTTCACATACTCGTTTATTAACCGTTATCTTTTCTTAGTTTTATTACTTTTTGAAATTGAAAATAGGTGTTCACACAAATATGTGCCATTTAACAAAGCTTAAATACTCTTCTTTGAACCATCATTCATAGAAAACAGTCAATTGATAAATACTTATAGAAATATGGATTCCCAACACCCATATATATCTGTTTCTATATAATATTATTATCATCTATGTTCTTTATTGCTTTTTACAATGCTTTTTTACAACCCACTATTGACAGTTTCGATTGCTCCAGCAATCTTCTTCAGAACCTCTATGTATATTTCCAAATCTTTACACTTTCCAGTATTAAACAAAGCAAAACTCCATACAGTAGTGCCATCTTGTACCAACAAGAGCAATCAATGGATGCCATAAGGCTTGTACATAAAATCCCTATCTAGTGCCTACTCATCCAATATCCCCAGACTAGTTTCTGGCTTGTGGTCATCGTCAGTGAGGAGCCTTGGATCTGAGAGCACTGCACCTAGATCTTAGGATCTATTGCAACCCTCCAGCAGCCACCTTGTAACTCTACTTAACTACAAAACTATGAGAATGAAATTGAAAACACAATAATATTTTCAATCTAAGCTCAATAGCCTTGTTTAATAACAATTATGTGCTAGTATGAGATAGTGATCATGTGATATTTCCAGTATTTTTTTATCTTCTTTATGAAGTATTATAAATTTATTTTTCTTATTGCATTGCCGAATCCATATGATATTAATATCATCTATGTTCTTTATTACTTTTTACAATGCTTTTTTACAAACCACTATTTATAGATTATGCCAGTAATCTTCAGACTTACAATCTTCAGAACTAGAAGTTCTCAAGAAGATTTCTGGGAAAATCGAAACTATCAATAGTGGGTTGTAAAAAAGCATTGTAAAAATTAAAAAAAATGTAAATGGTATTATATGGATTTGGAAATGCAATAAGAAAGATAAAGTTATAATAATTCATAAAGACGATATTTGTTTCTATGTGCAACCATATTGACTATCAATTAATTCCAGTTGTAAATTATCATCAACAGTTCAACATTAATAGATAGAAAAAAAGTAAATAGTTGAAACTCATTTTCACATTTTTTGAAGTTCAAAAATCTTCTTTCAAATTCATTTTTTTATAATTTACTATGACATGATCACCATTTCTTATGCTTGCTCATAACTGTTATTAAAACAAAAAAAACTCTCCACACAGTAGTGCCACTCAGTGCAAGCCAGAGTAATCAATGGATGCCAGAAGGCTTGTGCATAAAATCCCTATCTAGTGCCTACTCATCCAATATCCTCAGACTTATTTCTGGCTTGTGTCCTTTGTCAGTGAAGAGCCATCTGTGCCTATATTTTAGGATCTAATGCAACCCTCCAGCAGCCATCTTTTATCTTTACTTAACTACAAAAGTATGAGTCTTAAATTGAAAACACAATAATATTTTCAATCTAAGATCATTAGCTTATATAATCATATAGGTCTGAACTCTGTTCAGTATCCATACATTTTAGTGTCTTTGGTTCTTTAATAACCATAGCCACCACCATCCTATAAGGCAGGATTGGTATTAAACCATTACCATCACATGATCAACATTTCTTATGCTTGCTCATAACTGGTATTAAAACAGGCAAAACTTTCCATACATGCCAGAAACTAATCTGGGGATATTGGATGAGTAGGAACTAGATAAGGATTTTATGCCTGAGCCTTCTGGCATCCACTGATTACTCTGGCTTGCACTGAGTGGCACTACTGTATGAAGAGTTTTGCCTGTTATAATTTAATATGATTAGAAAATTCCTGAAAATTTTATTTCTGATGACTTTTGAAATAATGATTGTCAACATTCAAAATGAAATAATTTTTTTTTTAAGTTGTTTTTTCCAGAATAATAATTTCTCTTGGAAAACATTTTAATTTTAATAATAGACAAAAGACTTGAAAAGTATTCTAAACATGAAAAACAAAAATTAACAAAAAGTATAATGCAAAAACAATTAATTTAAAGAAGATAAATAGTAAAAGCTAATTAATGTAAAAGATAGAACTTTTAATTTGAAAATAAAAAAACCTAAACACATGATCACACACTTTATGCTTACACAAGCTGTTTACACAGTGGCTTAACTCTGCATACAGTAGTGCCACTCAGTGCATGCCAGAATAATCAACAGATGCAAGGTTTTACATAAAACCCCTATGTAGTACCTACTCATCCAATATACCCAGATTAGTTTCAGAGCTTGTGGCTTTCATCAGTGAGGAGCCTTGGATCCGAGAGTACTGCACCTAGATCTTAGGATCTAATGTAAGGAATTACATTGTTGGTAAATCAGAGTGAATTAGTTAACTAATAAAATGAAAGGTGGCTGCTGTAGGGTTGCATTAGACACTAAGATCTAAATGCAGTGCTCTGAGATACAAGGCTGCTCACTGATGATGGCAACAAGCTAGAAACTAATCTGGAGATTATTGACGAGTAGGCACTAGATAGGGATTTTATGCACAAACCTTCTTGCATCCATTGATTATGCCGGCTTGCGCTGAGTGGCACTACTGTGTGGAGAGTTTAGTCTCTGTGTAAAAAAGAACCTTGTGTTTTATCCTGACATAAAATTAATTAAATAATGAATATATTACAGCTTGAACATGGAAAAAAATTGGTTTATTGAAAGAAGTTGAAAATTACATTAAGATATAATTATTAAAAAAAATAAAGGTTAGCTTACTATTTTAAAATTGTGAATATTAATGAAAGTATTTTGAGTTCTCACATAAGAGCCTGGGCAGTTTGATGTAATTGGTAGAGGGTTTGACTTGGAACAGGAGATTCCAAGATCGATTCTGGTGCTCATGGTTTTGGCAATGAATTCCTGAGCCATAGCTCGAAACCAGTCTGGGGATGGGGACCATCATAGATAAAGGCTTCAGGTACTTTCTCTTGTAGCATTTATCATAAAAAAATAAAATAAATAATCTTGTTTAGAGCTATTAGCAGGCTCTTTATATTACATATTGGTAATACAAGCTATATAGGTCATGTGACATAGGACTGATTTTTTTACTAATATATATTGTAACGGGCACATACGTACGTTACATTGTTTTTTTATTATTAAACATGAAAAAATAAAAGTTCGCAAATAAAACTTCTTTTTT
>JAQFVV010002800.1:0-19047 GCA_028023455.1 Epiperipatus broadwayi | reverse complement strand
AAATAAAAATTTATTATAATAAGATATAATAAAATATCTATATATACAACAAAAAACATGAAAAAAAATAAATTTTCAATAGAAAAGCTTTTTTCGATACATACAATTTGTATCTTTTTCAATATGTCTGCTGACGATTACCGTTAAATACATATAGCGACATCTATTCATAATAAAACCAACTAAAACAATATCAACATCATTATTTTACAAATATATACAATACAACATAAAAATTATATATATTCCTTCATTGAGTATAGGATATTCAAATATACTCAAAAACATATAAAATATATTAATATTGATATTTTGCCTATCTATCTTTCCATTCATCTAATTTTAGCCAATTATTAGTCAAATTAATTGAACCTTTATAAATGTTCATGCAATTACTACCATTATTTTTAATATAACTAGTTTCATATACTTTACGCCTATTAACATTTTTCAAGTAATTTAGTGCAAATATATTTTTAGTACAATCTATTTTATGACCATATTCCAAATAATGTATAAACAAAGCGGATTTATCATCTCTCCTATTTATTGCTGCGTTATGTTCTTTAGCTCTTATTTCTAATTGTTTACATGTATGTCCATAGTATACTCTTTTACAAATACCACATATAATTTTATAAACCATTCCCTTCTTATATTTTAAATTATCCATTATTTTATAGTTACCTATTAATTTATCCAAATCTTTACTATTTGCCCAACCTATATTTATATCTTTTTTATTATTTACATAATTTTTTAATATTTTTTTTTAATAATGCATTATATATTTTAGGATGATATGAAATTTTTATCCATTTATTATTAGATTTATTACATCTATTATATTTATTTTTATAAAAAATATTATCTATACATTTACTTTTATAACCATATTTAATATATAAATTTTTAAATTGCTCTTTATGTAATTTAGCTATATTTTCATTCGTATTATATCTATCGTTTTTAATTTTAAAATTTTTAATTACTGCAAGTTTTTGGGTCCATGCCTGTTGTGAATCGACAGCAATTATTTTCCTCATATTATCTTCTTTTATAAAATGTTTTAATACAATTTTTTTTATTATCATCTAAACTAAGCTCTATGTCTAAATATTTTATTTTTTGTTTAATTTCCGAAATTGTAAATTTTATATTATATATATTTTTATTAAAATCATTATACATATGTTTTATTATTCTTTTATTACCAATTATTAAAGTATCATCTACATAACGAAAATAATGTGTTATATCCTTATTAATCAATCTATTTTTAACTATATTAATCTCTAACTCATCAATAAATATTGATGAAATCAAACCACTAATAGCACAACCCATCACCCATCCTTTATTTATATACCAATATTTATTATTATATTTAAAATATAAATTATTATGTATTAACATTAAACATTCTTCAATTATTTTTACTATTTTCATATCCTTAATTTTTCCATACAATTTCTTTATTAACATTTCAATACTTTTTATTCTTGGGATACTAGGGTACATTTTTTCAATGTCCATTACAAAAATGCTATTACATCTATTTACCTGTATATTATTTAATTTATCTACTATATCGTCTGTGTTTTTAATACAATATTCACCGTAACCTAATATTTCTGCTAACCATTTATTTAAATAACTACTAAACTTTTGTAATATAAAATTACTAAAATTAAATAATAATCTAATTGGATTATTATCTTTATGAGTTTTTATTTTAGCAAAAACATAAGGGTTTTCAAAAGATGAAGGGTATAAAGATCTATATTTTTTCATATCAATAACATTATTATCCCTCATTTTTATCAATAATTTTATATATCTACCCTTTATTCAGATCAATAGGATCCTTATTTAAAACATCATAACCTTCTTTTTTTATTTCACATTCTATTTTATCTATATATTCATTTTTATATATAACTACAAATTTACAACCTTTATCTTCCTTACATATGATAATATCTTCGTTAATACATATATCTTTTATTTCTTTAGTAATGCGTCTATAACTGTAGGATCTTTTTTGATCATTTATATCATCATTATTATTATACAACTGATTAGCTATTATACAATATAAATTCTTCTTTTCTTCCGTAGATACATTTGCAAGTTCTATATCTGTTATAATTTTCTTTTTTATATCATTATCCATAAATGGTATAAATCCTGGATTTTACTAATAGAAAATTTGTTCATTGGTGCAGTAATTAAAAATTTTAAAATTAAAAACGATAGATATAATACGAATGAAAATATAGCTAAATTACATAAAGAGCAATTTAAAAATTTATATATTAAATATGGTTATAAAAGTAAATGTATAGATAATATTTTTTATAAAAATAAATATAATAGATGTAATAAATCTAATAATAAATGGATAAAAATTTCATATCATCCTAAAATATATAATGCATTATTAAAAAATTATGTAAATAATAAAAAAGATATAAATATAGGTTGGGCAAATAGTAAAGATTTGGATAAATTAATAGGTAACTATAAAATAATGGATAATTTAAAATATAAGAAGGGAATGGTTTATAAAATTATATGTGGTATTTGTAAAAGAGTATACTATGGACATACATGTAAACAATTAGAAATAAGAGCTAAAGAACATAACGCAGCAATAAATAGGAGAGATGATAAATCCGCTTTGTTTATACATTATTTGGAATATGGTCATAAAATAGATTGTACTAAAAATATATTTGCACTAAATTACTTGAAAAATGTTAATAGGCGTAAAGTATATGAAACTAGTTATATTAAAAATAATGGTAGTAATTGCATGAACATTTATAAAGGTTCAATTAATTTGACTAATAATTGGCTAAAATTAGATGAATGGAAAGATAGATAGGCAAAATATCAATATTAATATATTTTATATGTTTTTGAGTATATTTGAATATCCTATACTCAATGAAGGAATATATATAATTTTTATGTTGTATTGTATATATTTGTAAAATAATGATGTTGATATTGTTTTAGTTGGTTTTATTATGAATAGATGTCGCTATATGTATTTAACGGTAATCGTCAGCAGACATATTGAAAAAGATACAAATTGTATGTATCGAAAAAAGCTTTTCTATTGAAAATTTATTTTTTTCATGTTTTTTGTTGTATATATAGATATTTTATTATATCTTATTATAATAAATTTTTATTGTTTAATAATAACAACATAAAAGAAGTTTTAATTCTTTTTATATGGATTTATATACAATTTAACTTTGATTTTACGATCTGGCTTAAATTGTACTACGATTGATTTACGTTATGGCGTATCTATGAATTAATGATGGAATTACTTTGTTCATGTCTGAAATTATTGTTCTTTCTAAATTGAATAATTTAATAAATTTAACAACATGTATGGTTTGTGGCAATACTTGAAAACAAATTTGAATTTGGATATAATAAAGAAACTAAAGGATTTAACAAGATTGTGTTTATATATTGAGCGAATAAAAGGTCAATTGACATTTTTGAATAATTGCAGAGGATATAAATTGTTTCCTAAATCTTGTACTATTAGAATTAAAGGTAACAAAAAGATTAGTAATAATTCAAAATTAGTAGCAAAACTGCAGATGTATGTTTTAATAGGTTTTATTAATCAAAAATATATTATTTTAAAAAATAGTATAAATAAATTTAAAAGTATAAGGAAAAATGTCAAATTATCATTGAAAAAAATAAATATTTGGGATACTTTTATGGATTTTTTATATAATTACAGATTAAAATGGAACAATAAAATATATATAAAATATATTCGAAAATGGAAATGGATGATGCAGAAATATTGGAATAATTCTTCCTCTTTAAATATAATTAATAATGGAAATATTAGTTATAGATATAATTATTATAATAAAACAATTTTAAACAATTTTATAAATTTAACGAATTATCACTTTTCAAATGAACAAAATATGCTATTGAGTAAAAATCCAGGATTTATACCATTTATGGATAATGATATAAAAAAGAAAATTATAACAGATATAGAACTTGCAAATGTATCTACGGAAGAAAAGAAAAGTTTATATTGTATAATAGCTAATCAGTTGTATAATAATAATGATGATATAAATGATCAAAAAAGATCCTACAGTTATAGACGCATTACTAAAGAAATAAAAGATATATGTATTAACGAAGATATTATAATATGTAAGGAAGATAAAGGTTGTAAATTTGTAGTTATATATAAAAATGAATATATAGATAAAATAGAATGTGAAATAAAAAAAGAAGGTTATGATGTTTTAAATAAGGATCCTATTGGACGAATAAAGGGTAGATATATAAAATTATTGATAAAAATGAGGGATAATAATGTTATTGATATGAAAAAATATAGATCTTTATACCCTTCATCTTTTGAAAACCCTTATGTTTTTGCTAAAATAAAAACTCATAAAGATAATAATCCAATTAGATTATTATTTAATTTTAGTAATTTTATATTACAAAAGTTTAGTAGTTATTTAAATAAATGGTTAGCAGAAATATTAGGTTACGGTGAATATTGTATTAAAAACACAGACGATATAGTAGATAAATTAAATAATATACAGGTAAATAGATGTAATAGCATTTTTGTAATGGACATTGAAAAAATGTACCCTAGTATCCCAAGAATAAAAAGTATTGAAATATTAATAAAGAAATTGTATGGAAAAATTAAGGATATGAAAATAGTAAAAATAATTGAAGAATGTTTAATGTTAATACATAATAATTTATATTTTAAATATAATAATAAATATTGGTATATAAATAAAGGATGGGTGATGGGTTGTGCTATTAGTGGTTTGATTTCATCAATATTTATTGATGAGTTAGAGATTAATATAGTTAAAAATAGATTGATTAATAAGGATATAACACATTATTTTCGTTATGTAGATGATACTTTAATAATTGGTAATAAAAGAATAATAAAACATATGTATAATGATTTTAATAAAAATATATATAATATAAAATTTACAATTTCGGAAATTAAACAAAAAATAAAATATTTAGACATAGAGCTTAGTTTAGATGATAATAAAAAAATTGTATTAAAACATTTTATAAAAGAAGATAATATGAGGAAAATAATTGCTGTCGATTCACAACAGGCATGGACCCAAAAACTTGCAGTAATTAAAAATTTTAAAATTAAAAACGATAGATATAATACGAATGAAAATATAGCTAAATTACATAAAGAGCAATTTAAAAATTTATATATTAAATATGGTTATAAAAGTAAATGTATAGATAATATTTTTTATAAAAATAAATATAATAGATGTAATAAATCTAATAATAAATGGATAAAAATTTCATATCATCCTAAAATATATAATGCATTATTAAAAAATTATGTAAATAATAAAAAAGATATAAATATAGGTTGGGCAAATAGTAAAGATTTGGATAAATTAATAGGTAACTATAAAATAATGGATAATTTAAAATATAAGAAGGGAATGGTTTATAAAATTATATGTGGTATTTGTAAAAGAGTATACTATGGACATACATGTAAACAATTAGAAATAAGAGCTAAAGAACATAACGCAGCAATAAATAGGAGAGATGATAAATCCGCTTTGTTTATACATTATTTGGAATATGGTCATAAAATAGATTGTACTAAAAATATATTTGCACTAAATTACTTGAAAAATGTTAATAGGCGTAAAGTATATGAAACTAGTTATATTAAAAATAATGGTAGTAATTGCATGAACATTTATAAAGGTTCAATTAATTTGACTAATAATTGGCTAAAATTAGATGAATGGAAAGATAGATAGGCAAAATATCAATATTAATATATTTTATATGTTTTTGAGTATATTTGAATATCCTATACTCAATGAAGGAATATATATAATTTTTATGTTGTATTGTATATATTTGTAAAATAATGATGTTGATATTGTTTTAGTTGGTTTTATTATGAATAGATGTCGCTATATGTATTTAACGGTAATCGTCAGCAGATATATTGAAAAAGATACAAATTGTATGTATCGAAAAAAGCTTTTCTATTGAAAATTTATTTTTTTCATGTTTTTGTTGTATATATAGATATTTTATTATATCTTATTATAATAAATTTTTATTGTTTAAAAATAACAACATAAAAGAAGTTTTAATTCTTTTTATATGAATATTATAATAGTAATACAGTTTATTGTATTAGTGTTCATAGTTCACTGAAGACCATGCATGAATAATGGTAATAATTTATTAATGATGATAATCATGCATTACTAAATTTTTCAAAAGTCAACTTTATATTTAGAAGGTTTGGCATCTTAAAATTTCATTTTTTGTTGTTGAGGTTATTGTTGTTGTTATTATTATTATTATTATTATTATTATTATTATTATTATTATTATTATTATTATTATTATTATTATTATTATTATTATTATTATCATCATCATCATTATCATCATCATAATCATCATTATTATTATTATTATTATTATTATTATTATTATTATTGAATTTAGAAAAATAAAAATTCATTTGGAGTAATTATGATATATGTATAAGTCAACATAATCTTCCCAGTTATTTGGTTAATATTATTGTAAATTTGTTAATTTAATCATTTTTATTTGAATGTATATTAGCCATTAATTTATAAATATTTATTTGGAATCAAGACTTATAATTACATATTTGTGTATATTTAAAAAGTCAAAAATTACAGCTACAATATATTGTATGTTTTTCTAAATTTATGATTGATAAACTTTTTGTTTGGTGATTATTAGACACAAATCTTTTCAGTGGTTAGTAAAAGTGTAAATCTTACTGTATGAATACTTGCAATTTTTTATACTTTTTTTCGATTTTGTAACATTTAAGAAAGATCATTGGCTTAAAATTACTTAAAATATTCTACTTATAAAGCTTATGAATGTTTTGTTTATATTATTCATGCAAACATTAAATTATGTGTGAGTCATTTGCTTCATTGTATTTTTTTACTACAGTCTTTAAAAATTAAAGACTTTTTTAACAATAATACATTGACATTAAGATCACAATTAGAAACTTCAAAATATGACTATTTTCCCCAGAAAGCATTGTTTCCCATTACAGTTGGTAATATCAGATCTCATACTACCATCATGTTTTAGTTTTGAGGCATTTAGCAATTTAAAACCTTTGTATTCCAATACTATGGTTAAATAAATGTACAATGACAGTTTTTGAAGATTCAGATATACTCAACATTTTTACTTAGGTTTGTGAAATTGATTGTCGAGATCCAGCTGAGTACTATTTAATTTCTTTTTAGTGTTACTATCTTTATATTTTTGTTTCTATCTTAAACAATATTAAAAATATATATTAATATGCCTGGTGTTTATCTTTAGTTTCAATTTCAGTACTTGATTTCAGCTTCTTTTATATATTATCATTTGAAAATAAAAGAAAACGAATTATTTTATCAATTAAATTGATAATTTAAGACAATATCTCATGGAATAGATATAAAAATATATTTTTCCCTACTATTGCTATATAACTATATTTTATATTAGTAAATTATTGAAATGCTATGGGTCAAATGCTTTGTGTTTTTATTAACAAATAATGCAAAAATATTATTTTTATTTTCTCCAGTTATATATCCTTAAGGATGTTTTCTTTTTTTTTTCCACAAATTTTTTATCCAAGCCAATAACTTTAGTAACTTATTTGTAAAATTGAAAATAGAATAAAATAAACAACAACAGAAAATGTGTAAAATTGTAAATACTTGAGATATTTTCTTCCGTTTAAGTTTTATTCAGACATCTGAGTTCTCTTTACAATAATGATGATCTAATAAATTTTTATCAAAGTGTTTACATCTTTTTTCAGTATAGAACTTATAATGCTTCAATTTATATTCCGTTCGATTTTATTATGATATTTTATAAAAGTGCAAATTTCTTAAATAAAACTTATTAGAAAAGCAATAAAACGAAGTATTAATGAAAGTAATAAATAATTATAAATTTGACTATTTAATATAAATTTGAAAATTATAAATAAAATTAGATTAATAATATACTAAATTAGATTACTGAAAAAAATAGTTAATCTTTAAAAGTTTTTTAAATGTAATATATTTTTAATGAAGCAAACTTTAAATTTGACTTTTGGTAGCTATTCTATTGAGTTTCGATTATAAAATTTATTTTTTCCATTTGAATTGTTTATATATATATATGTTCTATGATCTAACAAGACAAATCTATTATTTCCCTTTTTTTTTTTTTCAAGCATATAATCTTATTTTTAGAAAGCATTCTTTAAAGTCTTTAATAGTTTACTCTCCGTTATTTGTTTCTAATAATTATTGTGAAATGTACAGTTTGGTATAATGTTGAGAGAATTTAAGAAGATTCTTTATCTACATGTGTGTTTATACTACTCATCAACATTATATATATGAAAAATGCACTGAGGAAAGTATGACTAACTATTGTAAATACATAAACAAACTTTAATTAACTTTATTTTTTGACTTATGTAATATATTCCATAATAAATAATTGATTTTATACAGCTGACTATTGGCAATATATTCCCAGTATATAACTAAATGTTTTTCAACAACAAGAATTAAGCTTTGGATAATAATTGGAAGATGTATAGCAATAAAATTGAAATTACTGTCCTCTGAAATTGGATGCAGTAGTTCAATAGCAAAATCATAAACTTGAAATAAGATATTATTCTAAGTATCATTGCTTCTTGACTAAAGATTTCTAAAAGCCATGTTTATTATGCACTGAAAATGCATTAGACATAAAAAGCTAAAATAATCACCAACACATGTTGTTACTATACACCACTTAAAATGTGACTGATTTTTAGAGATTAATAATTGTAAAACCTAGATATGTAATTTATATTGAGAATATTTATTTGTTTAATAAAAACAATCATTAAACTTAATATAATAATATGAATTTAACATTAATCTAATTGACAGAGAGAAACACTTTTAAAAAATCATATTGTATTTACATTATGATGAAAAATCTAAGAGTTGTAGAGTATGGGGGAATTAATTACTAAAATAAAAAATTCAAAAAGACTCAGATGTACTTAGATCACAAATATTTAGTAAATATTGATACAAATAGACCAAGGACAGTATCAGGAGTGATCCACAATTGCTATGTAGGATTTGTGCAAAAAGATATGCAAAGACTACTGACACAATTTGGAACAGTAGTAAGTTTTAGATATTTAATGGGAAAAAGAGCTGGAATAGAACTGTCATCTAACCATGCAGCCTTTACAATGAACTTAAATAATGGAATCAATTCAATAGATATATCTTCCATTCTTGAAGCAACCAGATGTCCAATATATGTAGCAGTACATGGTGTGTAACCATAATGTTACAGGTGTGGAGATTGGACTCATCTAATTAAGTCATGTCCTGCAAGAATATGTCAAAGATGTGGTAAAATCAATAATAGGTACCACAAGTGCACATCATTAGACACTGTCTCATGGTCAGTGAATCAGTAACAGGGATTGAACCTCAGGACCTATTATTGGAGGGTACAGGCAATTTAAGATCTGAGAAGACACAATTGTTGGGTCAACAGGCAAGTTCACAAAGGGGGACTGAAGAAGGTCAGACAGAAGTATCTATGAAAGAAAGTGGTTTGAAAGCAGCTCTAAAGTTACCACAGTACAGCACTGCAGATACAATGGAAGAGGAGAAGAACGTGTCAATGGACACATTAGTGGAGAGCTATCAGTTAGACAATGCAGAGGAGACCATTGATTCTGAATTGGTTTCAAATCTTTAGAACCACAAGAAAGAATCAGGAACAGTCTGGCTCACAGACTGATGAGAGCAGCATTGTAGAGTTTAATATTGATTTCAGTGGCAAACAAGGAAAAAAAGACTGGGTTTGACACTGCAAAGTTGATAAGAAACAGGGATAGGAAGAAGACAAGATTGGCTGAGTCAAAACTGGATAACAGGATGGGAGTTGATTCAATGAATGCAAAAGATAATGCCTTGGCATCTTCTGACTGTGGTTGGGTGGAAAAGAACTCGCCACTCTCATCGAAGCTCAAATCGTACAAATGTTATATAAAGTCGAAAGGAGACTGCTTTTGAAGCTTGGGGCATGACTGTGAAAAAGTGGAGGAAATTTCAGATGAATTATGGAGCAATATTGAATTTAAAAGTAAGCCTGCCAGAGCTGGCAGGTGAGTCAAAGTTGATTATTATCTGAAAATGACCCAGGAGCAGATTGAAAAGAATCAAAGAATAAGGTATAGGAATGAAATGAAGTATTGGTCAAACATGGAAGACAGTGATGATGAAGGAAGTAGAAAATTCATGCATATGATGTCACAGAAACAAAGTGTCAACCTAAAGAATATGGCAATTCAAACTCACAAACAACCAGTGCAACCTGATAGTGAAATTGTGGATGAGCTTGGACAATCCACAAAGGATAATGTTATTAATCTACAGACAATGTTCTATAATGAAGCAGATGAAATGTTAGTCTAAGTGTCCCCTAAGAAGTTGTCCTGTAAAATAAAGTTGAGATACTCAATCAAAACAAGAAGTGCAAAGTGAAAGAGTTTTCTAAGAATAATATTTGTAAAACTTTGTTGAAATCTATGATAACATGAAACAAAGTATTTAATCTTGTAAATGCTGGTGCTTGGCAGTCTTTTTCCTTAATAAAAAAAAAAAGTAAGAAATATTGAATTGAATACTATACTGTAAAAAGATTTAGTATCTTGTTGTAGATATTATTGATTAATTTAATTACAACCTACTTTTAAAAAAATTGGAAAATAATTAAGAGGCTAAACTGAAACTAATTATAGAAATAAATCATACTTGAATAATATTATTTCTGTAATGTTTTCACACACCACTCTTACACATGGTAGAGACTGGCTTCTATCTACTTTTAACATGTTGTGGAGGGATGTAATTATAAACATATGATATTATGATATTGTCATATGTTTATGATTACATTCCTCCACAGAGTATTAAAAGTTGATAGAAACCAGTCTCTACCATGCATGAGAGTGGTATGTGAAAATTACACTACAGAAATATTATTCATTATTGGATAATCCCTAGTCTAATGAATGATTAATAAAAATTATTAATTAAATTATATTTGACTTTAAAGAATTTTAATTTACCTTTACCTGAACTTTTTTAATACATTATTGTAATTATTATTATAAGAACAAAGACATTTTTATTAAACAAAAACATGAAAATGGTATGAAAATTTTTTTAAAAGATGTAAAGAAAGTTTAAATTTTTTGTGTGTATTAAAATCATTTAATTTTTATTGATAAAGTTATCCATAATATAATTAATTAACAACAGTACTTATAATTCCAGGGAATATTGTTTGAAAAATATATGCTAAGAATAGGTGCTATACAATTAGATTATTTTTTTATAAGAGGTTTCTGGAAGGTACTTCTATAAAAATTAAATAAACTTAAGAGTGATTGCTGTTTTACAGCTGATATTTAATAACCCTTAAAATTGTTGTTATTAAAAATAATATTCTCTGCATCTGATTATTAATTAAAAATCAACATTATAAATATTAAAATATCACATTTCTTTTTCGTAATGTTTCAAATACTTTTGTAGTCTTTTCTAAAGATTTAATTAATGTAAAACACGTACAAATATACAATTCTACACCTTAAAAATCTTGGGGGGGGGGGGAGGATTAGTTATAATAGTTTTGAATATATTAATTCAATAAGATTATTTGTTGGTGCACAGGATTTTTTTTGTAAACAAAAGCTTTGGTAAAGACTATAGATCAGTCAAACTTATTAGTGAAATAAAAAATTATAAAAGCCACTGTATTCTAATGCATAAAAGTACACTTTTTAAGTTTTGTTTAATGTTTTAAATAAATATAAAACAATGCAAAAGAAGAATTAGAATGTTTGAATAATAATAATACTTTTAATTATGAAATAATTATTTATCAATATTTGCTATAATAATTTTATGAGTTTTTAAATAATGTAACTATTAAATAAGATGGTTTAGACCATACACACACACACATATATATATTTTTTCACGGATAAAAGATGTCATATTATTACTACTATTTGCGGGATATTCTGTGTAGTGAAAAAGCTAAATGCTACGTTTCAGTACAATATCAAGTACCTTCCTCAAAGCGTCCTCTTTCTCTGAGGAAGGTACTTGATATTGTACTGAAATGTAGCATTTAGCTTTTTCACTACATAGAATATCTGGCAAATAGTAATAATAATATGATATATATAATAGACATAAATTAACTTACCGGAAGATTCAGTTTTAATAGTTTCAAGCTAAACTAATTATAATTATCAATCAGACTGCTAATTACATTATTTTTTTAATTAATACATAATCATATTAAAGACTGAAAAGTTGTTGGGTGATTTTTACAATTAGCAATCTGATTATTAATTAATTTGACTAAAATATTGTAACGTTTTTCGTTTTACTAGGCCCCTATACGCCTCAAATTTATATTTGAGCGTGAGTTGATCAAGCTGTATCAAAAGAAAAAAGAAAGTTGTATTTCTATTCTAAAAACACAGCTATTTTTCCTGATCAACTTCAGCCTATTAATTGTTACGAATTGTGCTATTGACAAAATCAACTTTTAATTTTATTTACTATGGGCGCCAGAATTCCTAAGAATCCGCTGAAATATGTCGCCAGCACCCCTCGCAAGTTGTAAAACAAAAAAAAATAAAAAGATTTTTATTATATTTTTTTTAAGGGGCGGTAATTCTACCGTAATGAGAATTAATGATTTTTACGATTATTAGTCCTGGGCATATAGAAACATATTGACAAAGGTAACTTACGTTTAAATCTTATTACACTAAAAATAAATTTAATAATAAAAAATAATAACTATTATTAATAACGCACAAATGAGAATTGATATTAGAAATATTTTTAATTTTGACAAACTAAAATACTTCATGTTAAGTAGCTAATTAATACCTTGGAGAGAACACATTTAATTCAGGTGGGAAATATCCAGAAAATATAAATATCAGTTAAAATAAACAAAAAGTTCTTGGTTAAATAAGAGTCTCTCATATAGAAAAATTAAAGTCACTATCGGGATTCTTTTATACGTATATTTTTACGAGTAGTTTTAAATAGTTAACTTTGTCACAATCAGGATAATTATTCTTACCGGTAAGTTTCATGAATTCAGTAGTAGATAACTATGCATAGTTTTTTGGTTATAATGAGCTCGGCCTTTTGGTTATTGCTTGATCTTGTGGTCCATTTCCCCAGCCAGTCACGAAGGCTTTTCCTGGTGTACATCATTAGGTCCGATGTCTTTAGAAGCTCCGGTTCACTGCGACATGCCGAATTCCTTCAGCGAAGAGCGATCTTGGATATATCAATGTTATCCAAGACCAACTAGAGAAACAAAACGAACAAGACCTTCCTTCAACTGGATCCCTCCTTTTTATATCCAGTTTTCAGGACTTCTGCGCATGCTAGTACCATGCCTTTTTAATCTTATCCAGTCTTTATAAATTTTATGTAATAAAGTCTTTATTTTCTTCAAGTTTTCGGCCATCTTTAATTAATTTGAGTATTTCTACTTTCAGCTTATCTTTTTTTACTTGCTTTTGGAATTCTTTTGTCCTCTCCAATTACTGTTATTACTAATCACATAAAAAAAAAATAAGAAGAATAATTCAACCCTCATTGTACGTTTTTTTTTTTTTTTTTAAAAAAAAAATTACTCAACAAAATTTTAAATCCGCTTTTATCTTTTAGTTTTTTTTTTACCCAATGCCAATATATTTGTAACGTATATAAATAAACGTTACAATACCACCAGTGCCAGGAGATGAGAATAAAATAGGGGTTTACACTAATTTTATTCTTAAGTTTTTAAATTCATATTCGTATTTTTTTTTTCTGTAGTAGCGTGCTGATATATTGTGTAGACTCATTCACAAGCGACATTCGGCTTTAATGCCCACTTTTAGGTCTAACACGGCGGGAATGGAATTCAACATTCATCTATGTCCTATCCGCTTTAGTGTAATATTAACTATAAGAAGCCCAAGTTATAAGCACAAACGAGCATTGCTCATCGTTCTGAGTCTTACAGGCTCGTGGCAACTTGATCCGCCTTCCCCTTTATTGGGATCTCTGCTAGAAATAGTCTGACGAGCATTTAAAGACGGTCTTATGTTCATATACTGCAGATAAGGACTCGGGGCTATGTTATTCCCCTCTCCAGTAACCGCCTACCCGGTCAAATACTTGTGACTTACGTCTACATCAGCCACGATCGTGTTTTTAGACATATATAAAAAAATATACATATATATTTTTTCTTTCTGGAAGTCATATTAAAAAAATATCTTCTTTCATATTTTAATAATCAGGGTTTAATTAGTTAGTTTTTTTTTTTTATAATTTTTTTTTTTCAAAAAAATCATAATTTATTTTCCGGCTGTGAGTTTCTTTTAGTCATCATTGTAATGTTCTTTATCATTACAACTCATCTCAGGTTGTAGTTGTTAAATCGAAGCCCGAGTTGGGTCACCATTGTAACATTTTTCGTTTTACTAGGCCCCTATACACCTCAAATTTATATTTGAGCGTGAGTTGATCAAGCTGTAGCAAAAGAAAAAAGAAAGTTGTATTTCTATTCTAAAAACACAGCTATTTTTCCTGATCAACTTCAGCCTATTAATTGTTACGAATTGTGCTATTGACAAAATCAACTTTTAATTTTATTTACTATGGGCGCCAGAATTCCTAAGAATCCGCTGAAATATGTCGCCAGCACCCCTCGCAAGTTGTAAAACAAAAAAAAATAAAAAGATTTGTATTATATATTTTTTTTTAAGGGGCGGTAATTCTACCGTAATGAGAATTAATGATTTTTACGATTATTAGTCCTGGGCGTATTGAAACATATTGACAAAGGTAACTTACGTTTAAATCTTATTACACTAAAAATAAATTTAATAATAAAAAATAATAACTATTATTAATAACGCACAAATGAGAATTGATATTAGAAATATTTTTAATTTTGACAAACTAAAATACTTCATGTTAAGTAGCTAATTAATACCTTGGAGAGAACACATTTAATTCAGGTGGGAAATATCCAGAAAATATAAATATCAGTTAAAATAAACAAAAAGTTCTTGGTTAAATAAGAGTCTCTCATATAGAAAAATTAAAGTCACTATCGGGATTCTTTTATACAAATATTTTTACGAGTAGTTTTAAATAGTTAACTTTGTCACAATCAGGATAATTATTCTTACTGGTAAGTTTCATGAATTCAGTAGTAGATAACTATGCATAGTTTTTTGGTTATAATGAGCTCGGCCTTTTGGTTATTGCTTGATCTTGTGGTCCATTTCCCCAGTCGGTCACGAAGGCTTTTCCTGGTGTACATCATTAGGTCCGATGTCTTTAGAAGCTCCGGTTCACTGCGACATGCCGAATTCCTTCAGCGAAGAGCGATCTTGGATATATCAATGTTATCCAAGACCAACTAGAGAAACAAAACGAACAAGACCTTCCTTCAACCGGATCCCTCCTTTTTATATCCAGTTTTTAGGACTTCTGCGCATGCTAGTACCATGCCTTTTTAATCTTATCCAGTCTTTATAAATTTTATGTAATAAAGTCTTTATTTTCTTCAAGTTTTCGGCCATCTTTAATTAATTTGAGTATTTCTACTTTCAGCTTATCTTTTTTTACTTGCTTTTGGAATTCTTTTGTCCTCTCCAATTACTGTTATTACTAATCACATAAAAAAAAATAAGAAGAATAATTCAACCCTCATTGTACGTTTTTTTTTTTTAAAAAAAAAAAATTACTCAACAAAATTTTAAATCCGCTTTTATCTTTTAGTTTTTTTTTTTTACCCAATGCCAATATATTTGTAACGTATATAAATAAACGTTACAATATATTAAGCATGGATGGAGTTGTAATTTGACTTATTTATAATTTCTAGATATATTATTTTACTTTCATCAAATGATGTTTTCAGTCATAATAAAACAAAACTTTTCTCATTAAATAATTTCAACTGTATCTGGATATCACACGTGTCTTGTGTAATAATCATCCAGAAGATATGATACACATCTTTCAAACGTGTCCAGACTTCTCATCCTCACAACATTATGTATTGGCACTTTGTATTATACAAGTTACAATTAATGTTAAGAAATTTCTTGAGAAAATATAAAAATCTTTTTTTAACAACACTGTAATTATTCATACTCTCAGAACCATGTGACTTACTCATGACTGGATAATATTTAAGAATAAAAAATACAATGTTCTTAAAAAAAAGAATGGTGTAATACATACTTATATGCTTTCATGTACTTACCTAAAAATTCTATAAGTAAAATTTACCAAAATAATATTTTTGTGAGTTGGATATTACTTTAGAATAATATGAAACATATAAATTACACACTTACCTACATAAACCTGAATCATGGTTTATCTATCTTCAAACACCAGTCATAATGCATATGTTTTCATAGGTTACATATCATATGCTATGTATTTTTTTCTCCTGATAAAACCAGTCTGCTGGTTGAAATATTAAAGCAGCTTTATAGAAAAGTAATTGTGTATGTTTTTTATTAGTATTTTTATATTTCCTTGAGTTAGCTCATATATATATATATTATTTTTACTTGTATGCAATGTGCTATTAATAACGTTTATTTTATTAAAAACAAAACAAAGGTACAATCATTTTATACATATTTTCCTAGGATTTTTTTTTTCTGGTTCCAAAAAATCCCCCCCCCCCATCATATTTTTGATTAGCTTGAGCAATAATTGGTTACTGTCTATATAATTTATGCATCTTAATTATGTTATGGGCTAATTAAAATTTGTAAAATGCGATTTTTAAAATAAATTATATTGGAAAAATAGTGATGAGTGGTAAATTAACATTTTATGTTGGCTAGATGTTATGAGTTACCATTACTTAATTTGCATTTAGGAAATAAATTAATAATATTAATCATGATGATAATGTAGAATGTGTTTCATATATTTTAAAGTTTACCTGATGAACTTATCTCTGATTGTAGACTATGTATTAATACAATGTAAAGTGTCAGACATTAAAGTTTCGATGGATTACTTCTTAATTCTGACACTTCTGCCCCTTTGGACTTTATTTGGACTCTCAGCAGTCCATGACTCAATTATTGTATCTAACTATTTATTATTTGTACTATTGATATTGACTAGAAATTTAAAATATGAAGTATGTTCTTGCTGAATGTGAATATACAGAGCTTCTCCATATTTCATCAAATGGGGCACTAAATCACAGTTATAATTGTTCAAAATATATTGAAATGTACTAAATATTATATTGTTCTACCATTACATTAGATTGAACAGATTTGTGTCATTTAAACATTCTAATTTATATATAAAATAACATATTATTATTAATAATTTATTTAACAATAAACTTATTTAAAACATCATCTTACAGTAATTATGGATAGTAAGTAATTTAATTTATCAGACATATTTTGTAAACTCTTCTGTCATGTATTTAGGATGATTATAGGGTTACAGTATCAAAACCTTAAATATGGGATTTGGGGATTGATTCCAATGAAACCTAATGTGTTGTTTAGCATTGATATTATATATATATATATATATTTAATACTAATTTTATCTCTTTTTAATATTGATATAACTTTTTAATATGTTGTTTTACTAATCTGCTTTTCATTGGATTTGCACTGTTACTTTAAGTACAATTTGTAAATCATTTAATGCCCCTCTGTTGACTATAAAAAACATCATTTATTAAAATCCTTAGATATCTGATTATCTAGCATGACTAAGTTTTTATACTGAAATAATAAGAATATTATTGAATGAATATTTGAAAAACTAATTATGCATGAAAAATTCTGAATAAAACAAAGTAAAAAACAAGAGGTTTTTTTAAAATTAATTAATAAGTTGATTAGAGTTAATCTAATTAGAGCTGATCATTATTTATCTCATTGCAGCCATGATTTTCACATTTACACAATCAAAACATTGCAAAATATTTAGGTAAACAATGTAACTGAAAAATCTGCATTACCACATAATCAGTGCTCCTACACTTGTATCACTTGATTTTCACATTTACACAATCAAAACATTGCAAAATATTTAGGTAAACAATGTAACTGAAAAATCTGCATTACCACATAATCAGTGCTCCTACACTTGTATCACTTAAATGGCCTACAAATTAGAGTGCTGGCAAAAAAAAAAGGAACTGTTATTACATTTAGCATGTGAGAAAACATTTTATTTTTTGATTTTTGCAAAAGTTATAGATCACATAAGCTCAGGATCTTGTGCAATCATTCCAATATTACTATGGCTCTATTCATGGGATTTAGCTTGCACAAGGGTAACTCTTACCCACATGGTGTCCTGTGAATATATTAAATCTACTACTGTAAAGTCACATAAGTGTATTGGGCAGGAGAAGTAAATGTATTGTATTAGATGTTATATAAAAAAATAAACTTGAGCATGATTTATCACGAGATTAGAGACATTGTTTACTTTTTTAAAAATTATTTCAAAGATAGTATTTAGATATATGGTATATTAATTTCCATTTATTGAGAAGATTAAGAGAAAATGGAAAATTACAATTAGAAAGAAAAGTTTGACAGCATCTCAACATGATACAATGACAGATTTTATTATCAGCATATAGCCATCCCAAACTCGTACTTAATTCTTTTTTAGCTTTTTTCTTCATTTTTTTTCTTCTGAAATTAAAATGGCTATACTGATTTACAACAAAAAAAATGCTAATAATTAACAATAATAGTAAATTAAAATGCATTTTTAAATTACTATTGACTTAATT
>JAQFVV010002799.1:0-19067 GCA_028023455.1 Epiperipatus broadwayi | reverse complement strand
TAAATCCATTAGCTTGCTTACAATCCTTATTTAAAATTATATTTTGTTGTTAGATTTAATTAGACATGTCCATCTTAGTAAAGCAAAGGTAATCCCTTGCGAATAGGGTAAATAGTGCTGCATTGATTATTTGCTTTCATTGTGTACACCGAAATTTGTTATTTTTAAAAATTAACATTTGGCCCTGCATGCAGTTTTAAACAGGTGTATGTGATATGATTTCTGGGAACCGCCCAAATTTAGAAACTTATAAATTGTTGTGTAAACATTTCCATTATATATTAAAAACAGTTTTTCAAAAGATGCCACTATATTCCTCAAATTTATATTTGCCGCTGAGTTGATCAAGTTAAAATAAAAAAGAAAAAAGAAAGTTGTATTTCTATTCTTAAAACAATGTTATTTTTTCCTGATCAACTTCAGTCTATTAATTGTTATGAATTCAAAAAGCTATTGACAAAATCAACTTTAATTTTTATTTCATATATAATATTTAAGACCTACCGAATACTATATTCCTCTCATATAAATTAAGAAGATTTTTATTATACTTTTTTTAAGGGTGTAATCTCCACCTAGAATTAAATTTTTTTTACTTATTATTAGTCCTGGGAGTATCAAATATATTGGTAAAGGTAAATATATTTTTAAATTATTTACTAATATTAATAAAAAATAATAACTAATATCAATAACGCACAACAGTTGTTGATGTAAAATCTCTTATTCTATTTCAAACTGATTTATAAGTTAAATTACATATTTCAACTACAATAGGAAAGTACACACTATAGATAGCCGAATCGATTAACAAAACAGTGAGACAAGTAATTGTTTATTTAATAATGTCCCCAAGATCTTGTATAAATTTCTTTATTGTATTCGAATACCTAAAAAAAGAAAAACAAAATAGGGATTAGTTTAGATAAATAATTGTTTGCAAACTTCTTTCATTATCGTATATCGAGCAAATTCATGTAGGGAGTCCTGATCATGAGTATTCCATTGTCTCTTCTGCCGGGGCGCCCTTCCATTATTGTCCTCCGTTTCTTATACGGAAAAGGCACGCGTTATAGTACAGTAAAAATGTTCGTTAGTCTCGGCTTCCGCTTTTGCAGTATTACAGTATGTCTGTAGAGTATATTTAGTTACAGATAGCTCGGAAACCTCCAATCTCAGAGATGTAACTAGAAGTAAAGAGTATTGACCCACTGAAAGCCGCCGACTCCTTTATCATAACACTTCTACATCTTCTCTTGTCTTTTTTTATCAGCATATAAGATAATAACTTTTATACATCTCCTCTTGGGGCCCTAAATTGCAAGTTCTTCTTTTTTAGCATATTCTTCCATCTTTTAATAGCTAAAATATTTTCTTTTAGTTTATACTTTGGAATTCTTTTATTTATCTGATTAGTATCTGTATGCCTTTTTTTCAATATATAAAAAAGAATGATAATTTTAATTAAAATATACTAATCAAAAAAAAATCTAAATTTACTTCTTTAGTTTTTTATTAAATGCCAATATATTTGTAACGTATATAAATAAACGTTACAATATGTATGTTATCACCGAACCGCATATATATGCGATTTGGGTTAAATATCGTATTAATATAATATTAAATTTATCAACTTAAAAATTTTAAATATGTTATATAATTATGCCAAATTTTTATTAAATCTATTATATTAATTTACAGCTTTTATATCCGCATATGTGTTACATATGTAATGTATGTTTTTCACAGATTGTACCTTGAATTTTGTACTCTTTTATATGGATACATGTTTGATGGAGTTTAAAGTTAAGTAAGGACATAGTAGCGTGGGACGTAGTATAATTATTTGAGAAAATTATATTTTCGTGTTTAATTTTAGCTTTTTAATAATCTAATATTAACTATTATTGTACATGGTAAAATATACTAATTTGGGAAGTCATTACAGATGGGTTTTAAATCACTGCAGTAAAAATACAAAAAATGACTTCAAAATAATACGACTGTGTCTCCAAAAATAATCTCTTAAATGTTAATTTCCGATAGTTGGCAGTAGAAATTAACTTAATAAAATTACAGTAGTGTATAGAAATTATAAACTTCGGTAATTGATAGTTTTTTTTTTAAAAATAAGACATTGTTGGTGGCGCAACATCGAATGATATAAATGAATAGATGATGAAAAAATGCAATAATAATTTGATTTTTATGAAAAATAAATTTTCTATCAAATTTTTATAAAATTTTATCAAGATAATTATAATTTGCCTATAAAAACTTTTGATACTAGCTCAATAAATTTATTGATTTAAAATGGTCAGTATATCACATTCAAGTAACGAGAAATTATAAAAGGCCCATTTAATGTGAGTTGTTATTTAGGGTTTTCTTGAAAACTTTGTTAAAAATTAGTGAAAGCATTTGTTTAAATAGCATTTTTCACAATGATTAAAGCTTTAAACTATCAAAACATATTCCAATGCTTATATTTTGAAGAATATTTATCAAAATACAATAAAATTATAGATTCCATATAGTACTAAAAGAATTAATGATGATAAGGATCTACACAGTAGTTTACAAGAAATAATTTCAGAATTAAAAATGGGAATAAACTAAAGGAAAATAATCTATATGTAGAGATTATTAAATGATCTAGATTTTTGCTGAAGTTTGCAATACTGCTTTAGGAGTTTCAGGAAATAAAAAGAATTCATCAGATGAAAAAAAGTGAAGACTCAGCACACGGAAAGACGCAATGTTCTTAAAAAAAGATTCCTCCTACAAGAAGAAACTAAAGATTTGAGTAATCATCAATTGTGGTGACAATTACAAATACTTTTAGTCAGATTATAGATGGAAACAGTGATTAAATATCTATTACTGCTTTTTGCGAAGTAGTAAAAGAAATATTGCTATGTATTTGGGGGTTAATAGTTTTAGTTATGGGAACTGAAACTTGAAGATTTAATAGAATACTAATAAAGAGATTATAGTCCACTGACGAGTTAGAAATGTATAAGAGTACAAAATAATAATCAATATATGTTGATACTGAAAGAATTGCAGTTGGCCAGATATAAAGGTTAGAAAAAATGATAATAGATGGATAGTTTAGTTAAATTGAATTTAAATATAAGAGACCTAGAAAGACATGTAGATGGGATAATAAATAGAAATTTATGTGATGTGGAAATGTGAATTGATAGGAACTGAATTAAACTGAGACCCTTCATCTGCTAAGGATTGATACGGTAATGATGATGATGTGAGTTACTTGAAAGAAAATGAGCGAGTAGGCAGGCAAGAAATTGAAAAAGATAGAAAAAAGTGTTCGGTAATCGAACAATATGTCGTTAAATGATAAAAGATATAACAAAACAGTATTGGTAATATAAAACATTTAAATATTTAAGAAATGATTCGGGGTAGATTAAAGAAAAAGTACTTATTTAAATGAGTGCTTTAGAGTTTGAAAGTTTGAGATTCGCCGAATCGTCCTTAATAAATAAGCTTGAGTGGTAGTAAGATTAAAATACATAAAGCAATAATAATTAGAATTAATATATGTTGGGTGGTACAAAAAGAGTCACATTTGTGAAATCAAATAGTAGAGGAAGTATTTCATAAGTATTCAAACTTTAGGCAATTAATGTGTAAATGAAGTACTTATGGTGTGTATAATAAAAAATTATTTTTATTTATTAATTAATTTATATAAATATTTAAATTTTAGTTTTTAAAGTCAATTTTAATATATAGGTATAAGGAAAATATATGACTCACACGGGATACATTCTAAACACATATATGTTGAAAAGATAAATGTAACACTCACAGATTGTATTTCATAAAACTACATCAGCTGGTCCAGATTACCATATCTACACATATATATATAAGTGCTCAGATATATATTAAGATAATAATTTTCGCAAATAAGTATCTACACCTAAATCCGTGGTTTATGCAATGAAAAGTTATATGATAGTGTGGAGAGTGGAGGTCGCGAATACCAGTCATATTACATATATAGGATTACTGCGTATATAATAAGCCTGTGTGTTTGTTAAAGTCAATTTTATAATTCAAATGGTATTTAAATAAGAATGAAATTTAAAATTAGAAAAAGAAAATATAATTACGATTAAGTTGTTTCTTTTTTGTTGCCAAATGCAAATAAATGAGTCGCTAACTGTGTTAATTTGAAAAAAAAACAAAATCCTTATCAATTGGTAAACAAATTACATATTTTGAAAATACTTCGGTTTATTATTTTGATTTTATAAAATATAATTTCAATATATAGCATTTAAAATATATAAATAATACTATCGTGATAGCTTAAATAGTTGATCATCGTATAGGACCCTATATTTAAAAAGCATCAAATAATAACTTTCGTTAGTCAGACGTACTGATAGATCAGTATGTTATCACTATTGTTTTCACGTTACTATGAGTTTGTCATTACATATATATATATTATAAAATCAATGTTTTAAATTTTTAATTGAATTATTGTAAAAGTTATCTAAATTATCAACAAAATATCTCGTGCCAACTTGTATAATCCTAATGGATGTTGCAGGTCAATCATAAAACCTCATCTATGCTTTACCAATAATCCCCAAACTAGTTTCTTACTTGTATTTTCAATGAGAAGCCTTGGACGAGCACTGCACCTAGATCTTAGATATAATGCAACCTTCCAAGGCCTTGTCTCTCTAACTACAAAACTACGAGAATGAAAAAATTAATATTTTCAATCTAAATAATAGCTTATATAGTCATATGGAGTCTGAACTCTTCAGCACCCATACATTTTGGCGGAAATTTATTTTTAGAAACTACAGTCACTAATTTATTACAGTTGATTAAAGCAATTGTGTAAAATTTCCATATAAAGATAATTTCGCTAACTATAATAACAGTTATGTACTAGCATAAGAGAAGGTGATGTTTATTAGAAATATAAACCTTAGTATAATGGATATATTTATATCGTTCTATAGTTTTATCTAGTAATTCAACAAGATGCAGCCTGGGAATAGCCAATAAGAGTTGTAAAATTGAAATTCCGTAAAAGTATTGTAATTCGAACAAACTATTGAAATTAAAGTATAATAGAAAAATACATTAACACAATGAATAAGGTTATTTTAAATATTGTTTCTCAAATTGTCAAAGAAGATTAAAATATTAAAATTAATTTTAAAAGTTATATATAATATTTTTTTTAATATCAATAATAATAGTTAACTAAAATATTTTATGCTGTGCTAAATTATTCACAGTGTTTGATTGTATACTGTTTAGCATTTATTATTTTCCTTATATATTTTAATATTTTGTAACATTTTGTAGCAATAAACAATCTAAATGATTATTTTAAGAATTTTTATGTAATATATAGTATATCTTTAAATGGGAGAGGAATAATAAATACATAGTAAAATTAGTCGTAATTGCTAGTAGGGTATCCTTATATTAGAATGATTTATATAATTTGTATTCAAATATATGCAGATTTATTTCTGCTTGCAGGCGAAATTGTTATATGATTTATACTTCAGTTATTTATAATTTATTTTATTTAAATTTTTATTTTAAATTTTTAAATACAATAGTTATGCCCATTTTTATCTATTTTTACATATATCAGAATCTAAACAGCATTCCAAAAACCCTAAAGTCCTTTCAAATTGTGGGAGTAAGACTGTGTTTAATTTAGTATAAAGAACAGTCATTAAGATGTGTAAAATAGTTAACAGTTCTTCATATATTGCGAGATATAAAAACATTTTTATATTCACAATAGTAAAACTGATTTATAGCACCAACATTATTTTTATCAAACTACAAGAATGAAATCATTTAGTCACATTGTTTCAATGAGGATCATATTTGAGTAATCAGCTGTAACTATAATAATATTATATATATCCCCATTTTATTTCAATCAAGCAGGGCTGAATGAATTAAATTTTTATTATTTGCACTTAAACAGATGTCAACTCTGCTTTTGTCAGAAAGCCAAAGGTACATAAAATCATATTGACATATTATAGGTTAGATTCCAGTATTTTGATCACTCAATAAATGAATATACATTATATGTGTGAACACAAACTCATTAACATTGTATGGTGCGTATTTCTTTTTATTTCCAATTGCATATTAGTAGTACGTATATTTAACCTAGAAGTGAAATATTATTTTCTCCATGCCAATAGAGCACTCTAATTGTTTTTATATGATGTTTAGGACTGTCAACCTAAATAATATATATGTTAATTATATTTGTTTCACTTTGAGTCAGACGCATCTTTTAAATTCTGGCATTTACAGATGCTCAGTCATTTAGCACATTTAATTAAGTTTGAAGCTGTAATATGCGCGTGTGATTGTTTGATAGCAGATACATACATATGTTTCTTAAAAAGAAAATGCATTATTCTTGCCTGGAGATGCAAAATAACTAGACAAAAATCATCAATAGTTGATGGTATGACTCCTACATTCTGGGCACACGAAAATATTCTGTCTCAGTTCCAGAGAAGAGTTAAATCCTGTAATGGCTTTACGTAATATTATATATTGAAAATGGTATTAGAGCAGTGGGGCCCCCTTATAAAGGTTTTCCAGAGTTTTCACTGTTAAATTCAGTAATAGTGCTGTTTTTTTTTAAAGAATAAAGATAAAAATTGTTTCATTGCATTTCTGAAAATCTAGTAAAATTATCTTAAATCAAAAATCAAAACATTTGATCTTTTATTGCTGTTTTGGTTCATTCTCAGATTAGAGTAAAACATCTAATAATTTTTAAATATTTGATATCTTAAGATATCTATAGTATTATGAGCTGACCTGTATCATTTATTAACTACTAATTTAGTTGTCAAACATAATGAAACTTCTTTTTAATAATTCGCTTTATATATAAAAAAAAGTGGAATTTAATGAGATTATAAATAAAATGTCAAGAAGCAGCCTGGCAACAGCTTTTTTGTGATTTCTCTGTGACATTTATATTACTTTTTTTTATTTTATTTAAAAAACTTTTTACTGTTACTAATATTCCAAAAATTATTTAAAAAAAAAGAAGTTTCAATATGTTTATTAACTAAATTAACGGATTAATAAATGATACAAATGGAAATTCAGCTCATAATACGTATAGATATATCTTAAAGATATCAAATATTTAAAATTATTAGATGTTTTACTCTAATCTGCAGATGAAGATAAAATAGATAGCAATAAAAGATCAAATGTTTTGTTACTATTTAAAGATAATTTTACTAAGATTTTTCAGAAACAGTGAACAATTTTTTATCTTTATTCTTTAAAAAAAAAAAAAAACATGCATATTGCTAATTTAACAATTGAGAGCTCTGGAAGAGCAACATAAAGTGAATTTACTGCTCCTAATACCATTTTCAATATAAATATTTCAATGATACGTAAAGAGCTCATTACCGTTTTTAATGCTTCTCTGGAACTGAGATTTAGAATATTTTCGTGTTAAGCTAGGAAATGTAGGAATCATACCATCAACTATTGATGATGATCAAATGATTTTGTCTAGTTGTTTTATGCATCTCCAGACAAAGAATAATGCATTTTCTTTTTTAAGTACATATGTACACAAATAATATCTGCTATCCAGAGTAATCGGACCATCTTCTCACACGCGCATGTATTACAGCTTCAAAGCTTAATTAAATGTGCTAAATGTTTGAAACATCTGTCATCTATGCCAGAATTTTAAAAAGATCTTGTCTGATTTCAAAGTGTAAATGTATTAACAT
Organism: Epiperipatus broadwayi; assembly: GCA_028023455.1. NCBI lineage: Eukaryota > Metazoa > Onychophora > Udeonychophora > Euonychophora > Peripatidae > Epiperipatus > Epiperipatus broadwayi. The sequence continues at coordinate 11,250 of JAQFVV010002799.1, read as the reverse complement.
ATATATTACATTTAAATTGACAGTCTAAAATTAAATATGCATCCTCCAAAATAAAAACAATTAGAGTCTCTATTGTAACATATGATGGAAAATGTCTTCACTTCTAGGTTAAATATGCAATATATAGTAAATGCAATTGGAATAAAGAAATACACACATAGTGTTAATGAGTTTTGTGTTCACATATATGTATATTCATTTATAATATTGAGTGATCAAAATACTGGAATCACAACTTCTCAATATGTCAATATGATTTTATGTACCTTTTGGAAACTTCTGACAAAGTAGGTTGACATCCTGTTTAAGTGCAATAATAAAAATTTAATTCATTCAGCACATAACTTGTTAGTAGTAGGATCACTATTATAATATTATTATCAATTTACACAGCTTGATTACTCAAGCTATGATCTCATTGAAACAATATTGTTTAAATGATTATAATTTCCTTCTTATTCTTTGGACTGACCATAAAAATAATATTGGTTAGCATAAATCAGTTTTATTTATTGTGAGATAAAAATGTTTTTATATCTCCGCAGCACCCCTATCTGCACAGGTGAAGAACTGATTAGCCTATTTTACATCTTAATATTTGTTCTTTTATACTAAATTAAACACAGTCTTGCACAATTTGAAAGGACTTTAAGGTTTTTTTTTGAATGCTGTCAGATTCTGACACCATGTTAAAAAATAGAATAAAAAATGGGCATAACTATTGTATTTAAAATTTAAAATAAAATTTAAATAAAATAAATTATAAAAATAACTTTGAAGTATAAATCATATAGCAATTTCATACAAAAACAGAAATCATCTACATATATTGGGCATATCTACAAATATATAAATCATTCTAATATAGGATGCCTACTTGCTTAATTTCTGACTGGGTTTACTATCTTATTTATTGTCCCTCTCCCCATCTATTTAAAGATATACTATATATTGCATAAAAATTCTTAAAATAATCATTTAGATTGTTTATTACTTCACAATGTTATAAAATCTTAAAATATATAAGGAAAATAATAATGCTAAGCAAATTATACAATCAATTTTTTTACTATTAATTAATTGCTAGCATAAAATATTTTAGTTAACTATTGTTATTGATATTAAAAAAAATAATTCAGCCTTATACATAACTTTTTAAAATTAATTTTAATATTTTAATCTTCTTTTGTTTTGATTCTACACGATCTAATTTTGAGAAACAATGTTTAAAATAACCTTATTCATTGTGGAGTTTTTCCAAGTATTATTTTTTTCCACAATTGTACTTCAATTTCAATAGTTTGTTCGAATTTTAATACTTTTACTGAATTTCAATTTTTTACAACTCTTATTGGTATTCAGGCTCACATTTTATCTTGTTGGATTACTAGGTAAGCTATAAGACATTATAGGCTCTATATCCATTACTCCACTAAGGTTTATATTTCTAATAAACATCACATGATCACCTTCTCTTATGCTAGTACATAACTGTTATTACTCTGGTTAGCAGAGTATGGCACTACTGTATGGAGAGTTTTGCCTGTTTAACACCAATCCAGCCTAATAGGATAGTGGTGGCTATGGTTTCTAAAGAGCCAAAGACACCAAAATGTATGGGTGCTGAACTGAGTTCAGACCCATATGACTATATAAGCTATTGAGCTTAGATTGAAAATATTATCATGTTTTCAATTTCATTCTCATAGTTTTGTAGTTAAGAAGAGATAAAAGGTGGCTGCTGGAAGGTTGCATTATATCCTAAGATCTAGGTGCAGTGCTCTCAGATCCAAGGCTTCTCACTGATGAAAGCCACAAGCCAGAAACTAGTTTGGGGATATTGGTTGAGTAGGCACTAGATGGGGATTTTATGAACAAACCTTCTGGCATCCATTGATTACTCTGGTTGGCACAGGGTGACACTACTGTTTGATTACATTTTTAGATAGCACACAATAATTCAATTAAAGTTTGTGCATAGCATTTGATTTTATAATATATATATATATGTAATGACAAACTTTCATAGTAGCATTGAAAACAATAGTGATAACATATATTTTTCAATCCTAGCTTAATCGTTTCTTTTTTTCAATTACGTCTACTTGTTCTTTGAGAAAGTTATATTTGATGCTTTTAAATATCAGGATCTCTCTCTGACAGTCAACTTCACTTGAAGCTTTATCTGGTAATGTTCTTACCTTTTATATTCTTACCATCTTTCCATATGACAAATTGTGTTTGCTAAAATCAAAAATAATGCCAAGTATTTTTCAAAAATATGTTAATTTGTTTACCAGATGATAGAGTTTTGTTTTTTGGTTAGTCTTTGAGTTAGCGACTCATTTAATTTATACATTTGGCAACAAAGAAAAACAACTTAATCGTAATTATATTTTCTTTTTCTAATTTTGAATTCCATTCTTATTTTAAATACCATTTGAATTTATAAAATTGACTTTTAACTGAAACACACAGGCTTATTATATACCTGTGTCTATATATGTAATATATAGGGTATATGAGCACAGACATTCACACGACCCTCCACTCTCCACACTATCTCATAACACTGATACACTTAAACACGAGTTGGAGTGTGGAGTAGATTGAAGCCTGTCCACTGAGGTATGAGGATTGGCTATCTTAATATATATCTGAGCACTTATAGTATATATGTGTAGATATGATAATCTGGACCAACTGATGATTGCTGGTTTAGCATGAAATACGTCTATTGGTGATTATTTATCTTTTCAACATATATGTGTTTAAGTGTATCAGTGTTATGAGATAGTGCGGAGAGTGGTGGGTCGTGTGAAAGTCCGTGCTCATATACCCTATATATTAAAATTGACTTTTAAAACTTAAAACTGTCTTTATATAAATTAATTAAAATAAATAAAAATAATTTTTTTACATTATACACGATAAATCTTCATTTCATAATACCTGATTATTCATTTACACATTAATTTTAATTGCCTAAAGCTAGGTTTGAGATACTTATGAAACATATATATATACTATAATTTTTTTGATTTCACAATGTGACTTCTTTTTATTCTTTGTACCACAACATATATTAATTCTAATTATTATTGCTTTGTAATATTTTAATCACCTACCACTCAAGCTTATTTATTAAGGACGATTCGACTTGAATCTCAAACTTTTCCAAACAATTGAGAATTTCTAAAGCACCTGTTTAAATAAAAATACTTTTCTTTACATCTACGAATCATTTCTTAAATACACACATAAATATTTAAATGTTTTATAATTGCCAATATTACAGTTTTCATTTTATAACGCCATGTGCACACACACACAATCATTTACTTTATTATGTGATTTTGTTATTTTAATTTTCATATCTTTTCCCAATTTGCTCAACTATATTACCCTACTGTTTTATATTTTCTCTAAATTCTAACTCACATCATCATCATTACCATTATCAATCCACTGCAGAATGAAGGACTCTCCGAGTTTAATTCAGTTCCATCAATTCATAACGTTTCCACATCACACCAACAAATTTCCTTATTTCATTTATCCATCTCACATGTGGTCTTTTTCTAGGTCTCTTATAGTATATTAAATTCAATTTAACTTAAACTATCCATCTATTATCATTTTTTCTAGCAATATGTCTAGCCCAGCACCATTTCAGTTTCACAATTCTTTCAGTAATATCAACAATATTTATTTTCTGATCCAAGTATTTTGCTTTTAATCTTTTCTTGTTACTCTTAACATACATTTCCCTGTACTTCATTATCAGTGGACTATAGTCTCTTTATTAGTATTCTATTAAATGTTCAAGTTTCAGTTCCATAACTAAAAACTAGCAAAACACATTTTATTAAACCCCCCCCCCCCCAAATACATAGCAATATTTCTTTTTGATACTACTTCTACCAAAAGCAGTCCAACTGAATATTTCATCCACTGTTTCCATCTATATTAATAATCTGACTAAAGTATTTGTAATTAGTCACACCTTCTAATTGATGATTATAAATCTTTAGTTTCTTCTTACAACAGAAGTCTTTAAACATTACTTTAGTCTTTTCGATATTATCTTGAGTCTTATTTTTTCACTTTCATCTGATAATTCTTTTAACATTTCCTGAAGCTCTAAAACATTATTGCAAAAAAATAATCACTTCCGGCAAAATCTAGATCGTTTAATAATCTCTACATATAGATTATTTTCCTTTAGTTTTCCATTTTAATTCACAAATTATTTCTTGTAAAGCTACTGTGAAAAGTTTTGGAGGTATGGAGTCAACCTTGTCATAGATCCTTATCATCATTAATTCTTTTAGTACCATCATGGAATCTACTCAGTACTATTGTATTTTGATAAATATTCTTCAAAATATAGCAACATTCTGAATCTATGTTTTGATAGTTTAAAGACTTTAATCATTGTGAAAAATGCTTATGTTAAACAAATGCTTTTTTTTCATAATTTGTAAGTTCAAAGCTATAATGGCAACTCACATTAAATGGGCCTTTTTATAATTTCTCTCGTTACTTGGATGTGATACCTGTTTTAAAACCATTTTAAATCCAGCTCGTTTTTTTGATTAATTTGAATCCAAAGTTTACTATAGGCAAATTATAATTATCTTGATAAAGATTTTATAAAAAAAATTTGATAGAAGAATTATTTTTTCATAAAAATCAAGATTATTATTGCATTTTCTTTCATCATCTGGTTCAGCCTTATCATTCAGATGTTACTTTACCAACAATGTCTCCATTTTTTTTACTTTTTTAAAGCTATCAATTATAATTTTATCATTTCCTATAGTCACACACACACACACACACATATATAATTTTAATAAGTTAATTTCTACTGCAAGCCAATTTATCAGGGCTTGATAGTTAAAAGTTAGTTTGTCCTTTAAGTTATTTTTGAGAACTTTTACAAGTCGTAATTATTTTTGAAGTCATTTTTAATATTTTACTGCAGTGATTTAAACCCATCTGTGGCAGTAAATGACTTCCAATTGCTTAAATTAAGTATATTTTACCATGTACAGTAATAAGTTAATGTTAAAGTTATTAAAAGCTAAAATTATTTTAATGTATTTTCTAGTATATTAAAATGGTCTATTTTGTCACACATTCCACTTTGCCTACTATGTCCCATAGTAAGACTTATACTAACTTTAAACTCCATCAAATACACATGTATCTACATGTCTGTAAATTTAATTAAAGGTACATCTGTGAAAACATCATTACGTATGTAGCAGCACACTTATATATATGCGGATATAAGCTGTAGTGTATAATAGATTTAGTAAGGTTACAGCATAATTATATGTATATTTAAAATTTTTAAGTTGTTATAAATTTATGTATCAATTTAATACATTATTTGGCTTAAGAATCGCATATATATGCGCAATTCCACGGATGACCAACATACATATTGTAACGTTTATTTATATACGTTACAAATATATTGGCATTTGGTAAAAGCTAAAAAAGTAAATTTAGATTTTTTTTTGATTAGTATAATTTTTGTTAAAACGTGCAATGAAAGTTAAAATTGTCATTCTTATTTTTTTTTATGTAATTGGAAAAAATAAATGACATACAGATTACTAATCCAGATAAATAAAAAGAATTCCAAAAGTATAAGCTAAAAGAAAAATATTTTAGCTAATTAAAGATGGAAGAATAATGCTAAAAAAAAAAAAAAGAGAACTTTATAATTTAAATTTAAGAGAGAGTGTATAAGATTATTATCTTATATGCTGATAAAAAGACAAAAGAGTGCGCAGAAGTTCAAAAAATGGAGCGCGATATAAAAAGGAGATGACAACTTCAATCTGGGTCTTCTCTTTTACTTCTAGTTACATCTCTGAAAGTTGGAGGTTTCCACGAGCATAATCTGTGGCAAGAAATATACTTCTACACAGGTATGCCCCTTGCTGTACCAAGCTGTCACGCAAGCATGGAAACGGGACTTGTGAAGACCGCTTTTCGCAATAAAAGGGTCACTATAACCGTGCCTTTTCTCCAGCTATAGAACGGAACAATAATGGAAGACGCCGGCAGGAGAGACCAATGGAAATTCTCATGATCTGGGATCCCATAAACCTACATGAATTTATCGGTAAGTTAAGAGTAAATTTTCCTGATAGTGACTTAAAAGTTTGCAAACAATTATTTATCTTAAGCTTAGACTACCATCCTGATTTAGACTTTTCTTTTCGTATTCAAGAGACTTTCTAATAAAGAAATTTATACAAGATCTTGGGACATTATTAAATCGCTTTAATTGCTTAATCTCACTGTTTTTGTTAATCGATTCAGTATCTAGATTAGTGTGTGTGTACTCTTCCTGTGTAGTTAATATGTAATTTAACTTATAAATATTTTAGTTTGATAGAATAAAAGAGATTTTACTTTTATCAACCTTTTCATTGTGCGTTATTGATAATGGTTATTTTTTTTATTATTAAATCTATTAGTAAATAAGATTTAAAAATGTAATTTACCTTTGCCAATATGTTTCGATACTCCCAGGACTAATAATCGTAAAAAAATCATTAATTCTCATTACGGTGGAATTACTGCCCCTTAAAAAAAAAATATAATAAAAATCTTCTTATTTGTTTTGTTTTACAACCCACGAGAGGTGCTGGCGACATATTTCAGCGGATTCTTAGGAATTCTGGTGCCCATATGAAATAAAATTAAAAGTTGATTTTGTCAATAGCACAATTCATAACAATTAATAGGCTGAAGTTGATCAGGAAAAATAGCTGTGTTTTTAGGAATAGAAATACAACTTTCTTTTTTTTTTCTTTTTTGATACAGCTTGATCAACTCACGCTCAAATATAAATTTGAGGCGTATAGTGGCCTAGTAATACGAAAAACGTTACAATATATAATGAAATGTTTACACAACAATTTATAAGTTTCTAAATTTTAAAACAGTTCCCATTAAAAGAAATCATATCACATACACCTGTTTAAAACTGCATGCCCAGGTTAAATGTTAATTTTAAAAATAACAAATTTCAGTGTACACCTTAGTGAAAGCAAACATAATCATGCAGCACTATTTTATATTCACTTGGGGACCACCTTTGCTTTACTAAGATGGACATGTCTAATTAAGAAATCTAACAACAAAAGAGCTAAATATTATAATTTTAAATAAGAGTTGTAAGCAAGCTAATGGATTTAATGCTGCTAACCTGGCTTGTAGGCAAATGTAGTTGAGGGGTAAAAATTTAGTACATAAACCCCCATATTTTGTTACTAAATAGGCTATTTACAATATAATTCAAGCAAGTTGCCACAGGAAGCTAGGCTGATCAGAATTTTGACATGAGTGGCTAAGGTCTCCAATTTGCCATCTTCCTATGGATGAATGGTGATCTCCAGTCCATCATGCATGCTGCCACAGCAATCATCATCTCTGAAAGGGATGGAGAAGTTCACTACCAACTGCTGCCAGAAGGACAATGCAGATGAGTCAGCATCCCACAGAAATGCCAGTACCTATTTCAAATGCCAGTCAACTCAGCCTAGAAGAAAATTCTGTTGTTAATATTCCCTTCACCACAGAGAGTTCTATAAATTCCTCAAGCTAGCCATCAGGTAATAAACATTTATAAATTATTAATTCTAAATTAATTAAACTCTCTTGTAAAATACAGTCTCTAAATGTAACTGTAATAGTCTTGCTTGTAAACATAAATGTAATTTTAAAATCACTTCCCCTTTAAGTGTAATAACACAATTTAACCTTTTTATAATCTGAGCCATGCCTATTTTTCTATACGATTATTTTATTTTATCCCTTAAATTATATGTTATTATATACCATAATTCAAAGTAAGAAAATAATTAACTTAGTATACTTTCGGAGGGATGATTAGAAGCTGTCCAGTGTAATTTTTCCCATCGCTTTTTAGCTGATAGAAATCTCTCATTTGGAATCTATTCTCAAGAGATAACAGATTACGGTGCACTTGCTGTAATCTATATTTTTCTGGAAACTGAGAATGATAAAAAATATTTTGTTTCTGCATGACCATCACATCAAAAAGGGCAGTTTCCCATCGGATTCTATTTCCATTGTAAATGTAATATTTGGATGGATATAATTTAAATGCAATAAAAAATTATCCAATTTATCTTTACCATGTTGCCAAATGACAAATGTATCATCTATGTATCTCAGCTAAGCAATAAAAGTTTTAAAGGTGCAATATGAGATTCTATATGCTCCATAAACAAATTAGCTCAAATAGGAGAACTCATAGGAATACCAAAGTTTGTTTATAATGTTGTTCATCATATATGAAATATGAGTATTTGAAAGACAATATTTAGCCAAGACAAAATAGTTGGGCAAAATATATCAGTGAGAAATGATATTCAAAGCTTCATCAACTGGATTGTCTGGAAATGAAGAAACAGCACTGAAACTAGCCAGAATATTATCTGTATTAACTTTAAGATTTATTAAAAGAGAAAGAAAATGTATTGAGTTTTTAATACATGACTTAGTAGATGGTATTGTAGATTTTATTAAATCAGATAAAAATCCAGCTAAATTGTGAGTAGAATATCCTAGAATATTGCGCTTACTATTTGACAGGTATCTCCAATTTTTTTCTCATCATCATCCAGCTCCTATTTTTCTGTAGCCAAAAGACTATTTTCTAAAGAATTAAATCTTTCAGATACATTGTATCTAGAAGAAGAAATACATTATATAAATAATATATTGTTAGCAAATAGTTATAATAAAAAAGGTTAATAATCAAAAAGCAAAGTCATATATAACGTGACATTACTTTTAATGAGCTTGTAGTTATAAAAATGCACATAGAGAGCGTACCAATAGCTCAAACAAGCTCGTAATTAACATAAGTGCGGTTACTGAGAAATATTTAAAATCTCTATCCAGGACACTCTTATCTCCAGACCATGGTTTCGGGACTTATGGCCCACGTCGGTGAGAGCTAGAATATTCGGACACTAGACCTAAAATAATCAACTCCAAAAAAACAGCACTTATTTCAAACGTATATTTAAGCAAGAAACTCTGAATTTTTCGGACATGAAAATGATACCTTCAAATCCAGCTATCAACTTAAATAGTTATACATGGGACTGGAAGTAAATTCAGATCTACCATATTCTAATAGGCTCAGCATAGCCAAAGCCTTAAAGGTAAAATATTAATAATTAAAAAAGCAAGTCATATATAATGTGACATTACTTTTTAATGAGCTTGTAGTTACAAGAAATGCACATAGAGAGCGTACCAATAGCTCAAACAAGAGTTTCTTCTTAAATATACGTTTGAAATAAGTGCTGGTTTTTTTTTTGAGTTGATATTTTAGGTCTAGTGTCCAAATATCTAGCTCTCTCACTGACGTGGGCCATAAGCTCGAAACCATGGTCTGGAGATAAGAGTGTTCTGGATAGAGATTTTAAATATTTCTCATAACCGCCACTTGTTAATTACGAGCTTGTTTGAGCGGTTGTTACGCTCTCTATGTTGCATTCTATAACCACTAGCCCATTAAAAGTAATGTCATGCTATATATGACTTGCTTTTTTAATATATATATAATTTTACCTTTAAGGCTTTGGCTATGCTGAGCCTATTAGAATATGGTAGATCTGAATTTACTTGTCCCATATAGCTATTTAAGTTAGATAGCTGGATTTAAAGACATTTTCATGTCCGAAAATCTGTGAGTTTCTTCTTAAATATACTGTTTGGAAATAAGTGCTGGTTTTTTGAGTTGATATTTTAGGTCTAGTGTCCAAATATTCTAGCTCTTCACTGACGTGGGGCCATAAGCCCTAAAACCATGGTCTGAGATAAGAGTGTTCTGGATAGAGGGATTTTAAATATCTTTCATAACCGTACTTGTTAATTACGTAGCTTATTTGAGCTATTGGTACGCTCTCTATGTTCATTTTTATAACTACAAGGTCTATTAAAAGCACATTCCACGTTATATATGACTTGATTTTTTAATTATTATAATTTTACCTTTTAAGGCTTTGGTTATGTTGAGCCTATTAGAATATGGTAGATCTGAATTTACTTCAGTCCCATATAGCTATTTAAGTTAGATAGCTGGATTTAAAGACATTTTCATGTCCGAAAAATTCAGGAGTTTCTTCTTAAATATACGTTTGAAATAAGTGCTGGTTTTTTGAGTTGGATATTTTAGGTCTAGTGTCCAAATATTCTAGCTCTCCCACTGACGTGGGCCATAAGTTCAAAACTATGGTCTGGAGATAAGAGTGTTCTGGATAGATTTTTTAAATATTTCTTATAACCGCACTTGTTAATTCATGAGCTTGTTTGAGCTATTGGTACGCTCTCTATGTGCATTTTTTTTTATAACTACAAGCTCATTAAAAGTAATGTCATGTTATATGTGATTTGCTTTTTTAATTATTATAATTTTACCTTCAAGGCTTTGGCTATGCTGAGCCTATTAGAATATGGTAGATCTGAATTTACTTAGTCCCATATAATTATTTAAGTTAGATAGCTGAATTTAAAGACATTTTCATGTCCTAAAAATTCAGAGTTTCTTCTTAAATATACGTTTGAAATAAGTGCTGGCTCTTTTTGAGTTGATATTTTAGGTCTAGTGTCCAAATATTCTAGCTCCCTCACTGACGTGGCCATAAGCCCGAAACCATGGTCTGGAGATTAGAGTGCTCTGGATAGAGATTTTAAATATTTCTCATAACCGCACTTGTTAATTACGAGCTTAATTTGAGCTATTGGTACGCTCTCTAATATGTGCATTTTTATAACTACAAGCTCATTAAAAGTAATGTCTTGTTATATATGACTTGCTTCTTTTAATTATTATAATTTCACCTTTAAGGCTTTGGCTATGCTGAGCCTATTAGAATATGGTAGATCTGAATTTATTTCAGTCCCATAGCTATTTAAGTTAGATAGTTGATTTAAAGACATTTTCATGTCCGAAAAATTCAGAGTTTCTTCTTAAATATAATGCTTGAAATAAGTGCTGGTTTTTTTGAGTTGATATTTTAGGTCTAGTGTCCAAATATTCTAGCTCTCCACTGACGTGGGCCATAAGCCCGAAACCATGGTCTGGAGATAAGAGTGTTCTGGATAGAGATTTTAAATATTTCTCATAACCGCACTTGTTAATTACGAGCTTGTTTGAGCTATTGGTACGCTCTCTATGTG
>JAQFVV010002798.1:0-19083 GCA_028023455.1 Epiperipatus broadwayi | reverse complement strand
TATATATATATATATATATATATATATATATATATATATATATATATATATATATATATATATATATATATATATATATATATATATATATATATATATATATTGGCCCATATTACCCTGTGGATTTCTAATCCTAATCTTGCACTGAGCATGAAGTGAAATGAACAAGATTCAACAGAAAAAGAAATGGATACCAGTTTAGCCGATTGTCTGTATTCATATATATTGGTACTTGCAGCTAAACTGATAGAGAGAGTGAATTGACAGGACTCTGCCAGTTAAAAACACACTTTTGTTGACATCTTATTTGAATGCCTGGATACTTAGAACTATGGTAAGTACACACCTTTGAAAAATCTATTTACAAAATATACTTTTGTGTGCCACTTCTACAGAAGAATCAAAAAATAATTTTTTCCCCTCCTAGAAGGATGTGCAATTCCAAGGTTCAGTGGAGCATAAGAATAAGATTTAACACCTTGGTAGAGAAATATCCCATGTGGCTAGCTCAGTACTCTACATCTAAGGTCTTCAATGGGTAAGTTAAATGATTATTACAGGTAGGTGATTAATAAGGAAAGAATACATTTTATCAAATAAATAATAAATTGAAAACGAAACAAGTTTAATATTATGATTAAATACTTATTTAATCCCAAATACCCACCACCATTTTATATTAATGATGATATAATAATAATAATACTAATAATAATAATAATAATAATAATAATAATAATAATAATAATAATAATAATAATAATAATAATAATAATAATAATAATAATAATAATAATAATAATAATAATAATAATAATAATAATAATAATAATAATAATAATAATAATAATAATAATAATAATGAGGTAAGAAGCAATCTTTAAGCTCTCTGATGTAAGTTTTTATATTTTTCTTTTGTTTCAACTTGTTATTCGCAAAACAAACATAGTACAGAACAAATCAAATCATATAATAGATTAATAGAGTATTTTTAAAGAAAATATCGGTGTATATTCATATATTTTTTAAAAAAAAAAACAGACTTGAGTCAGAATAATAAATCATGGCTACTGCTCAGTCAAGCATGAGCAAGTTAAGCACCAATACGGAATTAACAACATTGTTAGTTTCAACATAATCTATTTCATATGCAAAAATACTTAAAATCAACAGCAATATTACAGCACCAACCCAAATACTGCATTTCCGAAGAACAAATACAAATGATATAAAAAATCTAGATCTAAACTCATGAGGAACATCAACCCCCAGCAGCAATCTGGATAAAAAACGATTGAAAATGTGATGGATCATTTCAATGATACGGTGCTTTGTATGTTATTTGAAACTTTTTGCAGGTTTTTTTCACCAACATCGCTAGTACTCACAGTAACAGATTATCAATGTTCATTATATCATTTCCCAAAAGCTTTATTATATGAAGCAATTACGCAAAATAAACTATGGGAAAATATCTCTTGTATCACAGACCATCCAAATTCGCGATATATAACCATTGATTATTATACTCAGCAGCAAAAAGAACGTTTTCAATCCACTATTTTAGCACTCGATAATTATGCACTCGTAATTATAGATGAAAACAGGAAAATATTATTAATGGAGTGCTAAAAATACTTATCTTAAATACAACTTACAAGATTTTCAAAAAATGATAAACCCGTTTGGAAAAGTAATTGCCCTACAGACAATTTATTTAAAAGACACACCTATACCGATATGTAGAAATCGTTTTGAATTTAAAATAAAACTCCATAAAAATGTAGATACTGCCATGATCCCAACACAAATTACAGATCAAGAAGCAACACTCTCTCTTTACATAAGAGGTTTAAAACCACATTGTTTTGGCTGTGGACAGAGAGGCCACCTAGAAACTCAGTGCGACAACACAAAAGGCAATCACTGTGAACAAAACAAAATCCTCTCCCCAGAACAACCCACTGATGATGAAAAAAAATTTCTAATAACACTACATCAATTGACAACCCAATAATAGAAACCAAAAAAAAATAGGTTCAAAGACCCACGAGCAAAAATGATAATGGAGCAGATTTGACAATCCCAAAAACTAACCAAAAATAATAACACAAAAACTAACATAGACACCCAAAATTCAAATGAAAATAACTCTCAAGAAACCACAACACAAAATGCAGTAATTACATCACAGGATCAGCAACTCAATAAAACAAAAGGTGTACCAAGTAAAAATCAACAAACAGAAAACAAACACACACAGTTATATAATGAAAATCTAAATCAAGATAATATTAGTACACCAATAATAAAACAAACCACAATAATAAACAAAACTGCATCAAACATAATGGATGCAATAGAATCCCCTCTTTCACCAATTCAAGAGAATACAACAGAGGGAAAAAGAAAGCCAGGAAGACCATTTAAAAACCATGAATCCAAAAAGGCAAAAAAAACAGACCAAAATCACAATTCATCAGACATATACAACTTAGAAAATGATGAAATAGAAATGGATTTAAGCCAACAACAAATGGACAACTGTTCAGTTTCATCACAAATTGCCTGTATAGAGTCTGAACCAATATTAAATGAAAGAAAAACTGATAATAAACCCCACCAAGTCTTAAATATGTATCAGCATCCATCTACTGCAATATAAACAAAAAATTAGAATTAAAAAATCAATAAAAATCAATACACGGTTATAAAATTATCCAATAACATGAAGATAAAAATTGGATATCTAAACGTTAGAATGCCATCAAAAAACTTTTTGAACTCAAAAAAAGGTTACATACAAAACAACTACACATCCTGGGGCTATTGGAAACAAAAATATACAGTGGCTCTCAAATTGATCCTTCAAAATATTTGTCAGCCAAGGGTTTTGTGCCTGCTCAAGGCAATCATCACCACCATCAAGTGACACAGGTATAATTATATCATATGAGACTGCCCTTTTGATTCTTTTAAAATTATATAGATTGACTCTAATCTTATCATAATAACACTCCATCATACAAATATCACACTTAACCTAGAATTTGTCTATATACCACCAGGCCCTGTCCATCATCTCCAGAATAATAGCAACAATAAATTCAATGCTTACAGCAACACCAAATTCCATAATACTCCTGGGAGATTTCAACATGACTTACCAAATTTTGTCACCAAATGGATCCATCAAATAACAATCCCACTTATGAGTGCTGAAGGTTTTCTCTCATTAAACTCAATGTCTTTTAATAACAATAGATATAAGTCACTTATTGATTTGTGTTTCTACTCACCAATGTTACATCATTATTTTAATCTTGAACTCTGTCCATCTATAATCTCAGATCATGCTGCCCAGTCCATCATCCTCGACCTAACAAAAATACAGAATACAACAATAGCCCTTCAAAAGACTATGTGAATACTTCTTCAAGCACAAACAACTGAATTCCTATATTCAGAAACATATATAATTCTCCAAAAACTTCAAAACATGTCACTCGATCCAGTACAAAAGTATATAGCATTCACCAATATACTTTCTTTCAACATCAATCATATTACTTGCAATTCAACACCCCGCACCAGATTATTAGCTTTGGCAGATGAACTACATAGAAGGATAACCATTTCCAGACCAACTACAGATAATCAAACACAAATAAAAAAACTTACAGAAATGTACAACAATACATACAACACACTAAAGCAATATGTAGCAATAAAAATATATATATATATACCTTACCAACAACACACTTGGACCAAAGCATACATATGGTGGGCACTGGGATACCCATCCACAGTCAGAGTGCCTATGGCACTTGAAATAGATGGCTCTATAACAGCTGGACATAACATGATAAACCCAATATATCAACACTTTAAAAAAAACTGCAAAAACAGAGTGTGTACATACCAAATGAAGACATATTTGGAGACCCTGAAACAGACACACCAATAAAAACAACTGACATTGTATTTCAACTTGCAACAATAACAAACACATGTCACCCAGGACCACAAGGAATTCCCAAAATTTGTGTCCAAACATCTTAGTCACTTCACAGCCAAATACCTGTGCGATTTAGCCAATTACATATCCCAAAAAATTTACAACATACAAAGTCTATACCCAATTGCAATGGTTCCATTTAATAAAAAACCAACAGCAGTATCATCTTTATCTAATTTATGACCAATTTCAATGGGACCTTTAGGAATAAAAATTCTTGAAAGAGTAATAAAGGAGAAAATAGAACAACATATACTCCATGTTATAATCAGCACACTATGCCAAAAAAGGATCATCCATTGAACAGGGTGCCTTAATGTACAAAACAATAATCGAAATAGTAAAAAAAAGAAAGAAATATGCACCAATTATAGTTCAACTAGACATTGAGGCAGCATTTGACTCGGTGCCTATAACCAAATTATTAGATGTGCTGAAAAAAACAACAATACCTCCATCTCTACTAAATATAATAGCCAATCTGCTACTCAGCCATGAAATTCACATCACATTGAATGGGAAAAATTCACCAGCCTTCAGACCCAGTCAATCCATCCCACAAGGATCCCCCTCAGTGCCTTGCTCTTTACAATATATATATATATATATATATATATATACTATATATATATATATATATATATATATATATATATATATATATAAATCCTCTATTAGTAGAGATACAGAAAAAAATAAAAGGCATTCAAATCCCAAACACTGCTTTAATTATATCATGCATAGCCTATATGGAAGCTGTAACCATTTTTCTCCCCTCTAAAAAGAACCTCCCCATATTACAAGAGATAATCAAGAATTATACCTCAAATTTTAATTTAAAAATTAACACAAATAAAACTGCTGCATGTTCAATATACACAGGCAAGCACTGTACAGAAATGATTAATCGTAAACCATCTGCTTTCCTTGGTTTCCCATTCTACCTTGGAACCAACGGAATGAGGCAAAAAAATCAAAATAAATTAAATAAAGATGCTGAAAAAATCACAGCCTCACTTGAAAAGTCATACCTGTCAATATATGCAAAGGTAGCACTGTTTAATCAATTTATAATTACAAAAATTACCTACTACACACCTATAATCAAATTTGCAAAAACATTCATATCCAAAATCTCATCAATCTGTAACAAACTAATATGGAAGAGAAAGACAGTGGCAATCTCTTTACAAAATCTTAGCAGACCACCACATAGCAATGGACTTGGACTCCATACAATCAATGTTTTTTTTTACACACAGAAATCAGTAAATCTAATAACAGCAACTATAAAAAAGATTTCCAGACCTGGAGTGTGTAATTAGTATAATACCCACAGACAGACCACCCCCTTCATATGGATATCTATCCACACTGATTGAAGAACTCAATCCAATATACAACAAAATATCACTCAATAATGATAACAAGTATACATACTGGGATATTTATAATATACTAAACTTAAATCAGACACCTAATCTACATCCATCAGTTCTTGGGATAGACAACAGGCAACTACTACAACAATTCAGAAAATGGTCATTAGAACCAAAATTATTTGATTTTCTACTTAAGCTTAATCTGAATGCATTACCCATAACACATTTCCTCAGATTTCGTAGATTCTATACAAATATAGACCCCATGTGTGGACTATGTCATAGAGACGAAGAGACACAAGATCATTTTTTTCACTCCTGCAGTGCACTAGAAACAATATGTTACACAATGTTTACCACATACAGAAAGGCTATCATTTCAATTGATGAAATAATAAATACATTTAAAAAAGGTAACATCCCTGCTATTCGTGCAGCAACATATAGCCTTTATGCCTACTGGTGTACCAGATGCACTTTTGCACTTGCTAATAACCCTCGACGCCACCCAGCAACATATTCAATAAAACTAGAACAGTTCAGAAAAAGAGACAGCTTCCTAGCTCAATCAGATGGGTTTGCAGCCACATGGTCACACTTGAAACAAAGATCCAGTCAATAAAATATAAAGTCTAATATGATAGATGATGACATTTCCAACATCAGCTTTTTTTCCAACTTCAAAGAGATGCAAGCATAAACTGAACTAAATAGAAGACCAAATTTAAAAACAAGAAAGAAAGTATGCAGAATTGATAAAGACGTATATACTGAAAGTTGTTGTAATTTGTTTTGCATTTGTAACAAATCAATATAGTACTATATGTGACTCTGTAACTTTTTTAGACTCAATAAAATTTTGCTTTGAAACATAATAATAATAATAATAATAATAATAATAATAATAACAACAACAACAACAATAATAATAATAATAATAATAATAATAATAATAATAATAATAATAATAATAATAATAATAATAATAATAATAATAATAATAATAATAATAATAATAATAATAATAATAATAATAATAATAATAATAATAATAATAATAATAATAATAATAATAATAATAACATGCATGAGTATATTTGCAGTATGAAATATTTCATTAATTTCATATTTTTCAACATGTCATTACAGTTGCATTAGCTCAGATACTATATAGCACTCAACATAAGGTACTGTATTTTTTTTTGCCATAGATAAATTCATATACATGTATTTACGTGCAGCACAATTATACACTTAATAAATAAATCCCTTCTTGCACACATCATGAGGTGCAGCAGTGACAAAAAATAACTTAAAAGGATATCCGGTGAAATACATTTATAAATACTCAACATGATGTATTGTATTTACCGAATATTTAAAGCGTATGTGCGTGTATATACACATGTATATTTATGTATGGCAAATTTCAGGAGTAACGACAAGAGGAAAAACAAATAGCAACAAAAAGAATCTAATTGCAACCTTTGTTGAAAATACTACAATTTGAAAAATAAAATGACTCAAAAGATTTAAGTAAAAGCTTTATCATTTATGCCTGTAATAACTGTAAATTCAATATGCATCTGACATCTGTGAGAGACAACTCTCTTTTTTAATTGATTAATAATAATAAAAAATAATAATATATTTAATCGGAAATATCATAGTTAATTAGTTCAATATTAATAAAATATTGTTTTAAAAAACATATATAGGCATCTTCATCTTCTAACTGGGCTTTGAGCAGGATTGGCATAGCTCAAGGTGGCTGTTGTCATCATCATGGCCGGCTGAAACTGGCAACATCACATCTTGGTGGCTTGGGACAGAGAAAGGGTGATGCACTGGCTGGTTGTCTACCCCAAAGTCATTTTACTGGACTCTCTGGTAGATTGCTTCATAATTTCCTCTGTTTGTATATGATAATAATTTTTATTAAATGTTCATTTGCTATCTTGACTGGTTAATTAAATCCTTAAGAAATCATTAGTTCTTAAAAGAACTGTATAATGGATTTCTTAGAAAATGTCAGCAGTAGTCTTATCCACAAATTAATCTCTAAGTAGCTTGTTGATTAGAGAATTCTTGAGCCAAAGTAGCGAATGACTTGCCCAGAATGACTGCCGAAGAAAGAATAAATTTCACAGCACTAACTAAAACTTATCAAAACCACTCATAAGAACCAATTCAGATAGCTTTTTGAGAAGTATGAATCAGTCAACCATTTTAATTTAGCTTATCATATAGATTTATACACATTCTGATCTATTTTTCTGATTAAATTCTACATTTTAGAGTTTAATATAATGATTTCCATCTTGAATCCCCAGATCACTTGATTACAAAAGCAATTCAAAAGAATTATTATATATACAAAGACAAAGATAACAGTTTAATTATAGCTTTGATTTTCAAACATTTTGCTTTTGGTCAGATTTTTGCCAAAGCAATTAACATTTTTTTGATTTCAAAATAAGATAACAATTTTTAGAAAAGTAATTAAAAAATTAATATATATATTTTCACAGATGGCGTTCTACCCAAAAACACCGATCAAGTGTTTGTTTTGTTTACATAAACGTCAGAGCAGTATTCACTATCTCTAACTAAAATTCCTCTTTCAGATCATGATTTCAAGCTATTTGCTATCATCAGTGAAAGACAGGAATAAAGAAACTAGATCTAAACACAAACTCTGAGCATTTATGGAACAGTTTCTATTCAGCTTGCAAGCGTGAATCATAATGTCTAAAAGATTCACGCTTGCAAGCTGAATAGAAACTGTTTCATAAACGCTCAGAGTTTGTGTTTAGATCTAGTTTCTTTATTCCTGTCTTTCACTGATGATAGCAAATAGCTTGAAATCATGATCTGAAAGTGGAATTTTAGTTAGAGATAGTGAATACTGCTCTGACGTTTATGTAAACAAAACATATGCTTGATCGGTGTTTTTGGTAGAACGCCATCTGTGGACATAAATACAAGCGTTAGCAATTTTTTTAACTTGCATTTTTGTTTTTCATAAATGTATCTTTGAGGTCTTTCTTGCAATGATATAGATTGCAGAGGCTTCTACTATGTGGTGATGCTGAACTGATATCAGACCCATATAGCTATCTGGTTTGCTATGCTGAGTTTGAAGACATTACGTGTCTAAAAGATTCACGCTTGCAAGCTGAATAGAAACTGTTTCATAAATGCTCATAGTTTGTGTTTAGATCTAGTTTCTTTATTCCTGTCTTTCACTGATGATAGCAAATAGCTTGAAATCATGATCTGAAAGTGGAATTTTAGTTAGAGATAGTGAATACTGCTCTGATGTTTATGTAAACAAAACATACGCTTGATCGGTGTTTTTGGTAGAACGCCATCTGCGGACATAAATACAAGCATTAGCAAGTTTTTTAACTTGCATTTTTGTTTTTCATATATATATATATATATATATATAAACAATTAAAGCAATTGTTTCAACATACTTTGTATATATATATATATATATATACAAGTATGTTGAAACAATTGCTTTAATTGTTTATTTTACTAATATGTTCCAACATTTGATTCATTTGTTTATTGTTTGCTTTTCTCTATTTTAATTTTTCAGAGAACAGAAAAATCCATAAAATGATATACATTGAAAATATACAAAACAATAAAAATAAAATACTAAAAATTCATCAGTTTTTATATGTGTATTTGTGTACAATATTTTAAATTTGTGTGTGTGTGTGTGTACTGTAATGCTCAGACCCAACTTCCATTATTAATATAGCACATTTATATATTTGTTGTGCTTAATATCTACTGAATTATATGCGTATCTGCTGTAATGTTATTTACAGCTTATTTTGTGCCTGGAAATTTGATCATGCCTGGCACAATATATATATATATATATATATATATATATATATATATATATATATATATATATATATATATATATATATATATATATATATATATATGTGTGTGTGTGTGTGTGTGCCTGTGTGTGTGTGTTAATTCTAATGTTTTCACAGATAAAAGATGTCATATTATGTTTACTATTTGCGAGATATTCCATGTAGTGAAAAAGCTAAATGCTGACGTTTCAGTACAATATCAAGTACCTTCCTCAGAGTGTCCTCTTTTTCAAATCATAAGAATGCATGTGAGATTTAAAATCGTTTTTATCGTTTTCTTTCTCCTCATATTTAAATTCTATTGGTTGAGAAGTTTTAAAATTTATTTTCTCTTCCAATAGTTTCTTCCAAATATTGTTAATCTTCTTTAACTCACACCATTCATTTATGCTCTTGGGTCTTTTAAAAATCTCTATAGCTTCTCTTAGCAATCTCTGGTCATATTGTTCAATTTTTGCTAAAATATTTGTTTTTTTCAAAATTGATATCATGATTTGTTAATTTAAATATGAGAATAAATAGCTGATGAATTGGATTTTTCTCTCACTGCCAGAATGTGTTCTTCCTTTCTAATATTTATTCTACGATTAGTCTGTCCTATATATGTATGTGGACAGACCCTACATGGAATTTCATACACACCATGACACTCCAAAGCAATTTTATCTTTAGGAAGAGGAAATATTTCACTAATTTTTTATAAGTAGTATAAATTGTGTGAAATTGGACAATATGACCAGAGATTGCTAAGAGAAGCTATAGAGATTTTTAAAAGGCCCAAGAGCATAAATGAAAGGTGTGAGTTAAAGAAGATTAACAACATTTGGAAGAAATTATTGGAAGAGAAAATAAAATTTAAAACTTCTCAACCAATATAATTTAAATATGAGGAGAAAGAAAACGATAAAAACGATTTTAAATCTCACATGCATTCTTATGATTTGAGAAAGAGGATGCTCTGAGGAAGGTACTTGATATTGTACTGAAACATCAACATTTAGCTTTTTCACTACTTGGTATATCCCGCAAATAGTAATAATAATATGACACACACACACACACACACACACACTATATATATATATATATATATATATATATATATATATATATATATATATATATATATATATATATATATATATATGTTCACTAGGTGGACCTTACCACTAGCTCCTAACAAGCTTTAATTATAAGGGTTGAAAAAGAAAGAATTCAAAACCTCTATCAGAAAATTCTTTTCCCCAGACTAATTCGTTTCGAGCTTATGGCTCATCCCAGTAAAGGGCTATGATTTCAGACACTAGATCTAAAATTCCAACTGAAGCAACAGCATTTATATAATATGTTACTATCAATTTGAAAACTTGATGTTACAGTATGTTATTATTATTTTTTTTTTTATAATTACAAATGATATGGTTAATGACTAATACTAATAATGATAATTGTAAAAAAAATCAGTTCTTTCAAATAAATGTAACAGGTCAATCTCTGGTGCCCAATAAATTATTAATTAGATGATGAGTGAAAATACATAAAAGATGAAAGGTGAATGAATTTAATAAATATAAAATCAATGTATTTACAAAATAGAGGTATAACAGACATAAATGAAGTTATCAAATTATATGTTGTAAAAAATAGAATGCCTTTTAAATATTTTATACACATTTAAACTATTGTCAAAAACTGTTATTTTCTTTGGCAATAAATAATTTATTTTCAGAAATGCACTTAAAAATAAATGTGTGCTTAAAGAAACATGGCAAAAAAATATTCTTGACAGTTTACTGTAAAACATTATGAATGAAAAAATATATAAATACCGCATGCTTGTGTTTAATGTTATCGTCATTTTAAAAAAAAAAAAAAAAAAAAACATCTTATTTTGTCTTTGGGTAAAAAAAAAAAAACACCCAAAAGTATTGGTAATAGACATAGGTGTCTTTTGGCATAATGAAATAAATATTAGAAAGATAAATTTGCATTTTATAAAATATTTAATGTCGAATTATTTAATGCAGGAAAACGTTTGTTTGAATATATATTGTTATAGATATTTTTAAATTTATTTAAAGTATTATTTAGAGTAGTTATGCAGGTAATGGTAGTTATATATAACATATTAGAATGAAATGAGAAAATAGGAACAATCAAAGATATTTTAAACTTCTAGTTCCATTTTTTTAGGGGAGTATTTGGAAAAAAATAATTTGAAACATTAATAAAAACAAGAAAAATCAATATTTATTTTTTCTTCAAATTTTCTTTAGCATTACATGTATTGCCATTATTGCTGCCATTTGATGATGACTTTTTATTTAGGCACTTACAACTGCAGATCCCTTTCAAAAGTGAAGGAAGATTGCAAGAATTAAAAAAAGAACTGTCTTATATTAAATGGAACATTATTGGACTTTGTGAAGTTAGAAGATGAAGAGACATTTGATTTAAAAAGTGGACATATACTCTATTATAAAGGCACATATATTGGAAATACAAGTGGAGTAGGATTCATTACAAATAAAAATGGGAAGAACAACAATGTGGAGATTGATGGTGTATCAGATAGAGTGGAGAGATTAGTTATACAACATAATAGCAGATACCAAATGCAGATAATTCAGGTTTATACACCAACAAGTTCTGAGAGTGATGAAGTAGTAGAAGATTTTTATATGGATGTAAAAAATGCTTTTGATCAGAGTAAACAATATTTTAAAATAGTTATAGGAGACATTATTGCTAGAATTGGTAAACAAGTGAAACATGAAAGTACTGTATGTAATTTTGGTTATGGTAATAGAAATGAGAGAGAACATAGACTTGTGGAGTTTGCAGAAAAAGAAAACTTTATATTATTAATTTTTTTTTTGAGAAAAATGTTTTAAAAACAATGGACATGGAATCATCCAAATGAAGATAAAGCAGAATTGGGTTATATTTTGCGTAATAGAAAATATATATTTCATGATTGCATTGTTCTTAATAAATTTAACACAGGAAGTGGGCACCGATTAGTAAAAAAGAAGACAAATGTTAATGCAAAACTAGAGAGACAAAAATTATTAAGAAAAACAATATTTACAGTTGATATTCCTAATCTTCAGAAACATTCTAATGAATTTAAACAAGAAATTACAAATCGGTTTCAAGTATTAGTAGATTTTGAACATGATTCAGATTTAAATGAAATTAATATGAAAATAATTTATACACTTTTAAAAACCGTAATAAAGGTAGCTGGTAGAAAAAAGCAGCAATTGAATAATAGAATTTGTTCTGAGACTAGAGAATTTATGAAGAAATAAAGGGATATTAAAATATACAAAAATGATGTATTAAAAAGGATTGAATATCCCGGATTTTGTATAATGGTGTGTAAAAGAGTAGAATATGATATAAGAAATTATATCAGTGAACTAGAAAAGAAAGCTGTAGAAGAGAATCAAAGTCTCAAGAGTGCAAGACAACATTTTAGTATTGGTAGGAAATATATATCTGCAATAAAAAAGATGTAATTATTACTAAAAAGAGATCATGAAATGGATAGAAGACTTTTATCAATAATTATATAGTAATAAAAAACCAAGTACCTCCTATATCTATTACATCTTCCAAATTGCCACACATTTTAAATGAAGAAGTGATACATGTAATTAAATTTATGAAGAAAAAAAAGGTTCAAGGTAATGATGGAACTATAATTGATATATTAAAAGAAGCAGGGTAAGAAATAGAAATTTTTTAGCAAAGTTATATACCAAATGTCTAAATGATAAAGATGTACCAGATGATTGGAAGAATGCAGTATTAATATTAATATTTAAAAAAGGTGATAAAGAAGATATTAGAAATTACAGACCTATCAGCCTTTTATCAGTTTTATATAAACTTTTTACCAAGATAATTACAACTCGTCTACAGAGAACATTGGATTTCCACCAACCAAGAGAACAAGCTGGATTTAAAAGTGGTTTTAGTACAGTATATCATATCCAGATATTGAGAGAAGTTATAGAAAGGACAAATGAATATGAGTTGCCATTATGTTTTGAATTTGTAGATTATGAAAAAGCATTTGATTGTATAAACATTTTTTCAGTGATTAAAGAATTGTATCATCAAGATGTTGATCTAGGATACTGTCATATTTTAAAGAATATTTATAAAAATGTAAACTACAACATTTAGATTACATAATGATACTGGGAAAGTCAACATTGAAAAGGGTGTAAGACAGAGTAAATCAATATCTCCAAAACCTTTTGTTGCAGTGCTGCATGTAGTATTTTGTAACAAATCCATTTACTTCTGTTTCTAATCATGACTCAATCCTTTGCTTCTTTTTAAAATATACATTACATATAGTCATATAACTCTATAATTAAAACACTTTTTCTTTTCAAAAACGTTATTTGATATATATATATATATATATATTGTACCCTTTTGTTTAGGTTAGAATGGATTATTTGTAATAATCCACTGAAAAATTTTAAATTCTGAAGTTGGGTAGGAGATGATGTATGTTGTGTGTTAATAATTTTTGAATAATTTAGTTAAGGCAAGTAAAATAATTGATGTATAGTATTAGGTTGGTATTTGTAAGAAAACAGTTAACTAAAAATCATTATAAGATTGTATGGTTGGAAGAACTGGCCATAATAAATACTGATTTAATGTCTTATAAATAATAATTAGGGTAAATTTTAAACGTAATGCTTTAAAGTTAAACGAATAGATTTAGTAATAATAACTGTATTTAATGGTAATATTTTTAAAATCATTTGATTAAAAAATAATAATGTGGGAGAAAAGTGTGATTTTTTGGTTTTATATTATTAAAATAATTATTTTAAAATTGTGCTATAATAATGATTATGTAACATTTTATAAATTAAATTATTATTTTAGTCTTTAAATCATTAGCGCCTTATTTAGTTTTGTAAATCACGTGACGCACAGCCTATGTCGGCTGTGTGGAAAGAGGTATACTACATGTAATTTCAAGGTGGTCATTTGAAGAGTCTTGAGTCTTGGAATCCTGGCTTACGAATTGAAGTGTGGTCGGACATGGGATGTCACAGTCCTAGTCTGGTCAGCTTCGGTCTCTTTTGCTTGGATTGTGAATTCTGTTACACAAATGTACAAAATTGACTGTTACAATATATATATACATCAAAGAAAGTTTTTGAAAAGAAAACAGTGAAAATAAATGGACATTATTTAGGTTATTTATATTTTACAGATGATGTAGTTGTTTTTGCAAATAATGCTTTAGGGCTACAGGAAATGTTGTAGGAGTTATCAGATGAAAGTAGGAAAGTAGGATTAAAGATAAATGTTAAAAAGACTAAAGTAAGTTTAATGAATTTTCTCAAAATATGAAAATAAAGATTGATTATGATGAGTGAAAAGAAGTTAACAGTAAAAAAATACTTTGGTCAGATTATTAATATAGATTCAATCATAATGGATAAAATTAATCATATAATTAAACTTTGTTGGAATGTTTTTAGTAGAAAAAAACTTGATACTAAATGGAAATAAGCCATGTTTGAAAAGGAAGGTTTTTAATAAATGAGTTTTACCAATTGTTACTTATGGGACTAGGACTTGGACACTTAAAAAAGAGCAATACAGACACTTGAGAACACTCAAACAAGAATAGAGAGTTGCATGTTGGGTGTAACAAGAAGAGATCGAAAATGCAATATACGGGTAACCGACCTAACAGATTTTACTGACCTCATTGAAAAAAATAAAAGATTGAAATGGAGTTGGGCTGTGCATATTGCTAAAAGAGATGATAATAGATGGACAATTTAAATTTTGAACTGGATTCCAAGAGATTGTAAAATACTTAGTAAGAAACCACATGTGAGAAGGATGGATGAAATAACGTGTGTAGGGATGATGTGAAAAAGTGAAGCTAAAGGTCAGAGAAAATGGATTGAACTTCATCTTTGTAGACTGATAATGGTTGTTGATGATGATGATGATGATATTTAAATATATCGTACCATAAATGCAATTAAAAGTTTTTGATATAGTTTTCAAGCTCCCTTCAGCCGCCCACTCCATCTTATATAATAGATACTCATGACAACATACATGTGAAAAATATAAATGGTCTGCAATATATGTAATTCACACCAAACCAGCACTCATGAGTTAGACCAAATCATTGTATCCCACACACAACTACAACAACAACACCACCACCAACAACAATAATAATAATAATAATAACAACAAACAAGAACAAGAGACAACAACAATAACAACAACAATAATAATAATAATAATAATAATAATAATAATAATAATAATAATAATAATAATAATAATAATAATAATAATAATAATAATAATAATAATAATAATAATAATAATAATAATAATAATAATAATAATAATAATAATAATAATAATAATAATAATAATAATAATAATAATAATAATAATAATAATAATAATAATAATAATAATAATAATAATAATAATAATAATAATAATAATAATAATAATAATAATAATAATAATAATAATAATAATAATAATAATAATAATAATAATAATAATAATAATAATAATAATAATAATAATAATAATACAACCATATAAAATACCACATAATCTGTTTGGCCCACCAGAGACAAAAACCCCATTCACAAAAGATCTCTTCACAACAAAACTAAATACTATTCGAAACGCTTGCCATCCAGGTAGTCCTGGAGTTCCATTGTTTGTATTAAAGCATCTAAGTAAATTCACAACAGAATATTTATGTCAGTTAGCAAACCATCTAGCACAACAAATTCAACCCATGGAGGGTGTCTATCCAATAGCCATAGTACCCTATAATAAAAAGAAAGCAATTATTCCACCTATTACAGACCTCAGACCAATATCTATGGGACCTTTGCCAATCAAAATTCTGGAGAAAATTATTAAAGATGAAATTGAACCGAGATATAATGCCACTTATCTCCGAAGCACAATATGCAAAGAAAAACTCTTCAACAACAGAAGCAGCTTTATTCTTCAAAGCAATTCTAGCAACAGTAAAACAGCGAAAAAAATACGGACCCGTTGTTGTGCAGCTTGACATAGAAGCTGCATTTGACTCAGTCAATATATACACACTTCTAAAAATGCTAAAAGACACAGAAATTCCTAGAACACATCTATATATAATTGCTAACCTGCTTCTGAACAGAGAGATCCATATAACTTTAAATGGAAGAAACTCACCATCTTTCACGGCCACCAAATCTATATCCCAAGGATCCCCTCTTAGTTCACTATTGTTTATATTTTACATCAATCCCCTTATTAAAAGCATACAAAATGCATTTACTGGGATCGAGATACCAGACACAACACAGCGCACTACTTGCATCGCCTATATGGATGATGTTACCATATTCCTAACATCAAAAAAACAAATACCGCAACTCCAAAAGATATTGCAAGAATATTCACAAAAATATGAATTATCATTTAATCCAGCAAAAACCACAGCCTGGTCTCTATACACTGGTAAACCCTGTACATCAATTTACAAATCAAAACCAAACTCTTTCCTTGGGTTCCCATTTCATATGGGAATTACAGGAATGAGATGTCATATCCAAAATAAACTTAAAGAAGAAGCCACAAAAATTATAAACTCCTTGTCCAAGGCATATCTTTCACTATATTCCAAAGTACAGTTAATTAACCAGCTTATCACAACCAAAATAACTTACTATGTACCGGTTATTTCATTATCAAAGGGGTTCATTTCAAAAATTAAAACCATATATAATAACCTACTTTGGGCCAAAAAAACAGTAACAATTTCCACAAAAAACTTAGCCAACCCCTAATAAAAATGGACTTGGCTTGCACAACATCAATATTTTTATCTACAGAAGTTAAGGAACTCAATAATCACAATACTTGCCAAATACCCCAAAATTAACCACTTGCTAGAAGTTACTCCAACAGATAGACCACCTCCAAAAGGTTCCATTTTCACCAACATTATATACCAATGCAAAACCACAGACAAGATTCCAGAACAGTATTTGCATAAGTATTCATACTGGGATATTTATGGTTTAATAAACAGAGAAGCAGATACTAATGTTATACAACCTATGCTAGGAATTAACAACAAGAGACTACTCAAGGAATATAAAAAATGGGCTCTAGAGCCCAAATACTTTGATTTTATCATGAAAATCAATCTCATTGCCTTGCCAACAACCCACTTTCTTTATCATAAAAGAATGTATATATCTATTGACCCCTTCTGTGGACTCTGCCATCGAGCAGAAGAGACACTGGACCACTTTATTTATCAATGTGTAGCACTTAACCAAACACGACAGATGATATGTAACACCTACAGAAAACTGGGTACAATCATTAATCACATAATAGCTGCTTTTCAGGGAAGATCAATATCTAGCATTAGGGCAGCCACATTTGTTCTATATGCGTATTGGTGCACCCGATGTACTTTCTTAATTGGCAATAACACCAGACGACACCCAGCTACATTTAGCAACAAACTGCTACACATTCGAAATAGAGATAAAATAATAACCAACCCCCACTTATATGCAGCAACATGGTCATTGTTAAAACAACCATCAATGCTGTGAATGCTGCAAAGAAAAACTATCATACAACTAGCATTCAAAGTGATATGCGGACAAAACTGAATAAGCTCCTCAAACTTTAGAACTCTGATTATTTTTGCTTGTTTAATTTTTATATTGTTATAGTCCATTAACCACAAAGTGTAACCACTAAATTCATTTATATGTGTTTACCCTAATATTATTCATTGTATGTTAAATTTCAAATTTTTCTAGATGTAAACTTATGTAAACCATTGAGATCAATAAAGCCTTTATTGAAACGTAATAATAATAATAATAATAATAATAATAATAATAATAATAATAATAATAATAATAATAATAATAATAATAATAATAATAATAATAATAATAATAATAATAATAATAATAATAATAATAATAATTACCTTTCAATGTAACATCATCTGTAAAAAAACAAATACACATAATTAAAATCAAAATAAAATTCAAACTAATATTAATTTAATGTAGGAATCATTGTTTAACTTATAACGACTGTATTTTTATTTGCAAAGAATCATGCACACAAACATTTTTTTAATATAATAAGAATAATATTATTAATTAATAATATTTTCCACTCGACTTAACTATTAAATTATCTTTTCAAAATAAATTTGGATTGAACAGAATTATGTAATTATTTTTTTATTATTTTAAAGTTTGTGTTAGGTTTTGTTTATTGGATGATTTAGATTATTGCTTGTTTAAAAATTAGAGGTAAAAAAGTGTTTGTGTGCATGATTTTTTTTCTACTTTGTACTGAATAATCACTATTATGAGTAAATGATTCCCATGCACTAAGATTTCAATAATTGACTCTTATTTTTATTGGATATATTGTACTGCTCTTTGACTGCTATCTTTAATACAATTTTGAATTAGAAAAATATTAATTATCTTTTTATTATCCATCATTTTACTTTCAAAATTAAAACTTTATTTACACCTTAGAGTAGATACAAGAATAATCAAAGATAGCATAAAATTATGCCAATAAGAATGTTTCAATGAATACATATTGTAACAGTCAGATTTGTACACTCATGCAACAAAATTCAGAGCCCAAGCAAAATATACCAAAGCTGACTGTAGTGAGGTGG
>JAQFVV010002797.1:0-19098 GCA_028023455.1 Epiperipatus broadwayi | reverse complement strand
CAGCAGAGATTTGCTGCAGGATCTATTATTATTATTATTATTATTATTATTATTATTATTATTATTATTATTATTATTATTATTATTATTATTATTATTATTATTATTATTATTATTATTATTATTATTATTATTATTATTATTATTATTATTATTATTATTATTATTATTATTATTATTATTATTATTATTATTATTATTATTATTATTATTATTATTATTATTATTATTATTATTATTATTATTATTATTATTATTATTATTATTATTATTATTATTATTATTATTATTATTATTATTATTATTATTATTATTATTATTAATCCAGCATTAAATTATAAAAAGATCAAAGTGACATTAATAATGAAAGCAAAGGGTGAATTTGAAACACACAATCTAAAAATAAAACATAAGACAAGATAGAACACTTTCATTCTTTTTAAGAAAAAAGGAAGGCAAATAAATTACATCATCAACAAAAGATACTTGACAAATTCTTAAATTCAATTTATTTGTTATGTTAACTATCCTTAATATTGAAATTCATAAACCACTATTATTGTAATTTGAGGAAGTTGATTAAAAGATGCATTCTAATTTTATAAAGCTTATATTTTTAACCAAAGTTATAAGCTGGAAAGAATGAACCATGTGTAGCTAAGAAGTGATAAAACATTGTGGGGGTGAAGCTGCTCATCATACAAACATGGTTTCAGATATGATTATCATTTCAAATTAACATTATAATGACCATGATCTACAACATGCTATAATCAGGCAAAGAAATGATCTCAGCATAGGAAAGATAGTTTATAAATGAGTCTGAGTCACTGACATGAAGACCCAGATAGTGACCAAAGACTATCTGATGGACAACCATTCATTTCATGTACAGAAACTTTCCTAAGAGCAAGGATATACATTTCACAATGTGAATTACAAGGCTTTGAACTATCACTAGACTATGCTGGATTAACATCCCAAATTATATTTTTATATATTTTTTCATTCTTATTTTACTTGTTAAATTGGTTTCTTTTTTATAAAACAGAGAATCAATCTCCCCAACTTCCAATTATTGTAAGGGGGTTATCAATTCTTTCTTTTGTTTTTCACTTAATAATAAAATTTAGGGGCAGACTCCTGACTTGCTTTCCAATTAGAACATCAATTGAAAAGTGAAAGGTGAGTCTTTAATCTTATTCAATATTAAGCACTCACAATTTGACAGATACAATATTTTATTTTGTTCAATGTTTGTGTTTAATTAACTTAATTATTAATTATTTGTTATTCACAATATGTAACTAACCCTTGAATAATTGGTCTGTCCTATCATAGATTTATATAATGACAGAATAGGATGGGGTTCAGAATCTATAAGCAACTCTCAACAGATCATAAAACATGGATAAGCAGAGTAGAAATTAATGACTAAATGATTTCATAGAATTTTAGTCATCAAAGAGTTAATTGTTAAAATATAGTTTCAAATTGTCTTCAATGTAAATTTGAATTTTGTAAATAGGAATGGGGAATGACCATCTTGCAGGGGTTATGGGTTAATAAATGATTAATGAATACAAACAAAGAATGATCATGCCCATACAATCATTAAATGTTAAATACATATACCACTTTGTTATAAAAAGTTATGAATAGTGATCATCATCATAATTAATTTGTTAAATATTAAACATTAAATCAAATTAATTGTTTATTGTTTGATTTTTCTATTTTTTAATTAATCACACTATTACACATATCCAATGTACATAACAGATACAGAATAACCATACATAGAAATAGGGTATATGTGCATTCTCACTGAGTTTGAACTTTGTGGCATAATGAAGATCAAGAGAGGTGAAGTAAGGGAAGTTGTGAAAGTATGAACCCCATCCCATTCAATCATTAATCATCAGAGAATCTCTTCCTAAAACTTAGATAAATCATCAAATAACTGGCATGCCCTATCTGGAAGACTAAGTGGGTGCACACAGTTAACTACACCTCACAAGAAGAACAGCTCACCTGTTACATATGGCGCCCCACATTGGGAACCATATGTAATAGGTGAGCTGAATATATGTGTGATAAATGCCCAACATGTTGGGTGACTATAGTTAATTATACCTCACAAGGAGAACAGCTCACCCATTACATATGGCATCCAATATGTTGGGCATGATCACACATATATTCAGCTCACCTGTTAATATATATATATATATATATATATTGTACCGGGTTCAATCTGTTAGGCCTCGCTCACTTACTCTTTCTAAGATTTATCTGCATTCAAACCTAATTTATAATACATTTATCATCTTATATTACAAATATTATATGAACGAACCGGCACATTCGAGCAAAGTGGAGAATATTATTGATAGCAGAGCTTTCAACAATACCCACGATCAGATCGAACTATGCAATGCATAACACGATCACATTTCCAGATCGTGGCCCACCTCGGCTGCTAGATTCAAACCCCTACTATTCAAACACTTTATTTGTTTAGGAATAAAACCTGGGTGCGAGCTAGTCTAAGACTAATGTATTTGGACAGTAGGCCCATAATCCAGAACTCAAAAAATACCTTAACTAGCTCAGTCTATTTTTAATCAATAACAAATTATTGTTTCTTAATAGTGGTGAAAAGAATTGATAAAAATGGATAAAAGAATTGATAAAAAGAATTGTAAAAGATTGATGAAAAGAATTGACCGATAAGTTTAAAGACAATTTATTTAATTAACACTTAATATAGTAATTTTAAATATTTTATAAATCTTAATAAAAGGACACTGGTATTTATCTAATGATCACGCACATATTACTTCATGCAATCACATATATAATAATAAAACATTAAATAGTATTTGAAATTTAAACACACATCAATAGTTCATTTTATGTATGATATAGAGTTCAAATCCTTGACTCTTGAAGGATTCACACAAATTTTTATGAATGTGATGGCTACTTTATAAATGAATATAAGAAAATGTTTTTACCTAGGATTTTGAATGTAGATACATCTTGCTGTTTGCTGCTTCTAATGAAGTATATCTAACCGATTAGATTTGAAGTTTTTCTTGAGGAGGTTTAATGCTTATCGCTGGTATTATTCTTGGAGACAGTTAGATATTGACGGAGGTTCTTCAAGCTGTTACGCAGACATTATTTTTATGGGCAGATCTTGCTGTTGTACTGGACTCCAGGATAGAGATGGCCCTATGTTTCTGAGGGTTTTAACACTGCATTTCTGCCTGATATATAATAAATGGAACTGTTATCTGAACTGACTGACTGAACTCTCTGAACAATTAGCTCGACTGAATGTCCAATAAAAAATTGGCTATTTATATATGAGATGTGTTTTTGTTTTCATGTCCTCCGACAATATCTGTTGTAAAAATTCCTTTGATATGAGCTTATAATTAAGTATTTTTGAAATCGTTTATTTAGTAGCCATGCAAACATGTTGTTTTTCCTTTGTTTAACTTAATAGCCATAGCTGTGTTTTTTAAATCTTTAACTTTCATTTATTTATAATATTTAATACACATATGTTATATTTACATTCACACATATATATTTTACTATAAAGTTCACATTAATTTGTCATTTACACATATATATAACACAAGATCAATTTACTATTTAGTTGTTGTTTTTTTAAGATTACTTTTTTCTTTCTTTAACTCGAATGAAAAGAGATTTATATTTTTAGACTTTTGAATTATATTTCAACTAATAATAATAATATGACAAACTCTTTAAACTCAAAACTTTTAGTTTGATGTTTCTAATTTCTCTTTTAACGAAGAATTTTTATTTCTAATAATTTTTTAAACAAATTATTATGTACCAACCAATCTTGGTACAATATATATATATATATATATATATATATATATATATATATATATATATATATATATATATAATGAGGATGGTTAAGGAATTAATTGAAAGTACTTCTGTGGATTGAGAGACTGTATATAATAGTTAATTAACATTATATTTATTATTTTTATTGTTATTACAATAGTTTCTAATTAATGTACATTTTATTTGTATATATATATATAAAGTATGACTCAACTTTGTGGATGTAACAAAAAAAATTTTTTTATTATCTAACACATTACATTTTAAATACATGTAATATAGAGGATTTGAACACAGACTTTCAAGCTCTCTTCATCCATTCACTCCTTCTTGTATAACTGATAAACATGACCACATACATTATAGTTTGTTATAATATGATAATGATACTACAATGTGCATGTGCTCGAATAATATATGCAACATTTTTTTAAAAAACAAGTGTTTTGAAATAGAAAAACATTGTCATCTGGATTGAAAGATGAGACTGACATTAGAATTAATTACCAGTAATTGACAATGACCAATAAAAGCTAAGGATAAATAGTTGAGAGATCAAGTAGACAAAAGAGGCTTAAAATTTGCATGGGTGTGAGTTTGGGCAAGTTAGAATATTTCTGAAGAGGTTTGCATGTTTATGGTAAGGGTTGATGCGCTGAATTATATATCAGTGAATTTATTTAATAATATAATTATTGTCTATTTGTTTTCTTTATAAGCCAAAGACCACTGAGTAATAATAATAAATAATATAAATAAACAGACATATATTTATTTAAGTATGTGTGCACATATAGATGTTAGATGATTACCAAATCAGTAAAGAAAAAATTGAATAAGAATCAAACAGACCAAAGTTAAACAACATCTTAGTTTAACACAAGTAAGGCAAACATAAAATGAAGGTCAAATAATATTCCACACAAAAAGTCATCCCAAAATGGAGATGGAATTTCAGACATATAAAAAAACTTCACCAAAATGGCAACAAAAAAGACAACAAATGGTTAGAGAGATTCATGAAGAAATAAAAGAGGAGAATAAGAATATGATAAAAACTTCTCTGAAAAATGTGAGGAAAAATTTAATCAATGAGAAATAAGAAGAGAATAGTGAAAAGACAAAAAAACATGGATATCCAAGTAATAGAAAATGAAAAAGCAGTAACTGAGATGAAAGCAAATAAAAAATGACATAACTCCAAAGTTAAATATTTTAAAAACTGACTGTGAAAATTTGATATGGGAAAGGCAGCAAGTGACTAGAGTGCAGATGAAAAAAATAAAAGCAGATATTATATTTCAGCTTTACAAAATAGAAGTAGAGCAAGGAAAGATAAAAGACAGTAATGAACATGAAATTGAAATTCCTAAAATCAGACAGTCATAAGGATCATTACATTGAAAATAAACTAATAAAATCAGAAGTATCAGATGTTCAATAGATTTGTTTTTTGGGAATTCAGCCCCAATATACATCAGTTTTTAAAAATTCAAATATTTAATGATCAGACAGGTGAAGCACCCATAAAACATCTAAATAGCTTAGAGATATATTTTAAGCTAAGTCTGATGTATGAAGAATGTAATTTAGCCATAATATACAGTCATTTACAAAGATTAAAAAAACCTATCATGTTTCAAAAAGTCATCAGGAGATATTAGTAAATAACTTCTGTACAGAAGAGATATAATGGACTATTCAATACCAAAAAATGCAGAAAAAATATAATGAAGATAAAAGTTATTTTTAGTTCTTTAGTGGCTGGTATTCTAAAAATAAAAACACTAGATACTTGCAGCATGATTAAAAATCAAATTATATAAATCATCTATTATAATCTGTCCTTCAAATTGAACAAATGGTTTTAAGTACTGGTAACAAAACTATGAAACAAAGAACAAACTTTTAATTGCATTGGATACTAGAGTGCATGGTTAATCAAACAGGCAATTTGAGAAAACTCATGATCTTATTTACATCAATTCTTTGGAGGTAAAAAAATTCAGAACCTAGAACAAAATATCAAACCATGGAGACCTCAAAAAAATCTTGAGCAGGTGGAAATCAAAAAGCAAAATAAAGATCAAATCTGAACTGGAAGTGGAACTAAAATTAAAGAAGGTTATTAAACATCAACCCAAGTGGGTGTCGGCTATAACTGCATGTAACTATTATCTCACTATTAAGATGAAAAAGAAGAGCAATATATTTTTTGGTCATCCTAAATAGGATCACCAACCAACATAAAAAATACTGAGAGATAAAGATTAAATCTTAAGTGAATAAGGAATGTCTGAAATGTTAACCCTGGATATGTGAAAAAGAATAGATATTTTTTCTGAGCAATAGGTCAATGATACTTTTTAAATTATGACTTATCATGATATCAAAGAGACCTATAACTCCTTATTATTAAAGTTATTCAATCGTGAAACTAAAGGGAACTGAAAAAAGCTTGTGCTAGACTCTGTGATCACATGGAAGAGTCATTTGAGGCATGAGTGCTGGGTCTTGAATTGATATTTGTAGTAGGTTGGAGGAGAGTGTATTTAACATGTATTCTGGTGATTCATAATAAAGCCAACATTTTTTTTAAATAAAAGAATTCCTTTATTATAGGTGTTTTCCTTCTGTATATACCAATCAATGACTAGGTAGACTTTTATCAGTAGCTTTACATACATGCATTTTCAAGGCTACACTTATGACATTAGTCCCAGTGTAAGAGTGAGGGTTGAATATAATCATTAATTTGTAAATATTTACAAGATCAGATATTTTGCTTTGTCTCAGGTTTAGTTCTTCCCAGATTGCTCAACTGAACTTTTTGCCAAGTGATTGACCAATGTGTACAGGGGCAGGTATAAGTTTTTTAATTAAATTGTATAGTATTTTTTATTTAGAATTTTCCTAAAAAAATATATTCCCTTAATCAATAAGACAAACGAAAAGGTATAAAATGTAACCATAAAATAAGATATAGAAAATGTAGAATGAAGAATACATTTTAAATGTTTTATTGTTTCATTTTTTAAATAGAAATGGGGGGAAGAACGTGCAATGCTATGAACAGAGGTCATTCAGCAGTATGTATATCAACAAAATTTTAAAGTTTTAATGAGATATAAAAAAATGTTATAAAAAAGTAATAAATAAAAGGAGGAATACATCAACTAAATAGTATCCTTTTAATATGTGCATATATATGTATATTGTAGTGTGTTACTTGGATTAAAGAAAGAAAGAAATAGAGAAAACTAATAAAACCTCTTAAAATTAATGTAAATAGATAAATTTTATCCATTGTAATGTTGTTTTAATAATAAAAAAAACACTTAAAATAAATTTAAGTTATATAACTAAATTTTTAAAAAATGTAAAAACTTGATTAGATTTGTAGATAACAAAAATCAAATCTGTAAAGATAAGAATTTTTTTATTAATCTATTATCTAATATTAATTAAAGTAAAAAAATAATTGAAATATTAAATAAGAGAATTATGGACACACAATATTTGTCATTAGATTGGAGGATTTAAAATATCTATCTAAGAGGATTTCTTGTGGAGATTTAGTTTATACTCTTTGTTTCAGGAAAATCCTATTTTTAAACTATAAATCTTGTTCAGTTATAAATATTGCTCTTATGGGAAAAATATCTTTAAAAATAAATCATGACTAAAAGAAATAAAAACTTTTTATTCATGGATAGGAACTTTGTAAAAAAGCTACAGAATATGCATTGCTAATTTGAACTAAACATAAATCAGCCCAACCATGGATATGTAGTCACCTCTTGGATCTGTCTGATATTTCATTCATAAATCCCACACTATCAGATAAATTATTACTCATCTATGCCTATGAACAATGAGTCTCTCCATCATTGTCTGTAAATGAATATTTAAGAAAAGAATGCAGAGAAGAACAATAAATTGTCACATAAATAACTGTATCAATGGATTAAAAATAGTCATTGTATTATATGTACATATGAACACTTATCCAATTAATGTAATGTAGCTATCTATCATAATGAGATGTTTTCTTTTAATACTTTAGAAAAGAATAAACCTTAATAAATTCACATTTATTGTATCTTTTATATTAGTAGTTAAGTATTTATTTTTATAAATACATTTAATTTTACTTTGTATGCATGAATTAATTAATTATTGTAAATAAATTGCAAGTTGACAATGCCATTTTATATCTCAGATTTCATTTCAAATGATCACCCCCAGCACTTATAATTAATGCATTACTAGAAAATTAGAGAGTGTATGTAACCAAAGTGAAAATATCACATGACCACCACTTCTTATGCTTGTGTATAACTGTTTTTAAACAGGAAAAACTCACCATATGTATTGCCACACACAACAAGATAGAGTAATCAATGGATGCCAGACGGCTTGTGCATAAGCTGCAGGGCTCTCAGATCTAAGGCTTCTCACTGACAAAGACCACAAGCAAGAAACTAATCTGGGAATATTGGATGAGTGGGCACTAGATGGGGATTTTATGCACAATCCTTCTGGGATCAATTGATTACTCTAGCTTGTTGTGTGTGGCAATATGTATAGTGAGTTTTTGCCTGTTTCAAAGTGAAAATACTGAATTTTGTCTGAGAGGAAGATGGTGCCCTAATAAAAGCTGTAAACATTTGTCTGTATCATTAGTTTTTAAAAAATAAATTACTACTGCATGGGCCAGACTATTCCAAATTCCTAGACTTGAATTTGAGGAGGTGATTGGGAAGTTAACCCATTTTTGATTTAATTATTTCCTTTATTGTCTATTTTCTGTATAACTGTATGAAGGTTAGACTAGTTAAAGTTATATTTAAAGTCTCCCATCAGATTATTGGCACTATATATATATATATGAAAAACAAGTTTTATATACGTAAAAACCTGCTATCACTTGTATTAATGATCAATAGATGGAGCTTTACCAAGACCTCCAAACAAGCGTATTCTGTTTACATAAATGTCAGAGTCAATATTCACTGTCTCTTTCATTTTGCTCCACCCTCAGATCAGCTGATTAGGATTCATGCAACAGTTTCAGTGAATAATTGAAATGCTGACTAACCACAGCATAAGACATTTTTTTATGATAAAAGAACAGCTTATCTTTTATTAAGTGATAGAAAATGATCACTATTTTATCATAAAAATTTTTGGTTTATTGTCTAAAGGGCATTTCTATCAATGCTGTCACATGGGTAAAAGGTACCTTTGAGCAAGATAAATTTTAGTGTTCCCCCTCCATCCTATGAATCCTGTGCTTTCACAAGAAAAGCTTGAAAATATGACTTTAGTTATTTGTTTAGTAAATATCTTAAGTCTTTTATTTATTTCTTTAAAATAAACCCATAGATTAAATTACACACATTAAAATAAAACAATTTAATATTTAAAAAAATAATTTTTGAAATAGTAATTAAATAATATTTATTTGGTAATGTAAGTAGAAATTTATTGAATTTGAAATTTTTATTTTTTTATAATTTTTTATTTCAAAAGTTTTTATATTTTTTGGATAATCAAGCAAAATTGTTAGTAAAGTTAGAAAATATCTGCAAATAGGATAATTTTTTAAGATATCTAAGCCTTCTTATCATATTTAAAAGAACTCCACACTACCACCACTACCACCACACACATGCTTGAAAACATTGCATAGCACTCTCTCTTTTTTTTTCAGACCAGTTCTGATATTATATAAGAAATTCTATTTCTAGTTTGCTTACCTGATTACTAAAAATATTATCTATAACCAGTATTCTCACAATATTCAATAGTACCTTTCACAGCTTCAACTCAGAAGTCTGGATAATTTTTCAGAGCATAGTAAGGAGAAAAAGGAGTCCATTCCATATCAGTTTGTGTTCATTATTTTTTCTGAAGTACAATAGTTATAAAAAGGCTCCTATAATATTTGGACTTCTTTATCAATGTTTAGGTTAACTTTAATTGGTACATCAATAATTCATTAAAAATAGTCCTTGTTTGTTTGAAAACTTATTCAGAATCTCTCATGTATAAACTTATTTACATTTTCTACAAACAAAGTTATATCCTTCAATAATAAAATACTTCCACTATTATTTAATTTTTATGTGCATGTTTATTTCATTATTAATAAGTATATTATATATATTGTGCCCTTATCTATAGGTCATAATAAGGTAGAATGGTCAATTGCTAAAAAATTTTAAATTTTAAAATACGTTTGTGTAATATATTGATAATTGTATGATCGATTAGATTTTATAGTACAATTTAAGGCTGAAAATTACCTGGTATATAAAAGTGTAATGGATTATTTTAAAAGAACAGTTAAATAAAGCTTAATTATATCCTTGCTTATGGTTGTAAAAGCTGGCCATATAAAATAATACAGCTATAAATAGTTAAAAGTATATTAAACAATTCAATTGTAATGTTTTAAAACTAATAAAATAAATAAACACTATATGTGATATTATAATTATAATTAATATTCAAATTTAATCTAATATATTTTAAGATAAACTTTGGGGATGGTGAGAATTATATTTAGTTCTACATTTTTAAATTATTTTCCAAATTTTTATAAAATATATCAGTTTTGGTAATTTAGACCGAGACGTAAATAAAAAAAAAAAATCATCTGATAAAGTTAGTAATCATGTGACTGTATATTATATACCTTCACACACACGCTTGTTAGAATATAATAATAAAGATTGTGAATTATAAAACTAAATATAATTGCTATCTATCGTTAAAGTAAAAGTTGAAATATTGAATGTTATTTTAATAATTGTTTTAAAGTTTAAATAATTTTGATAAAACTATAATTGAGTTTAAAAAATACTATTCTAAGTAATATTTTAAAACATGACGTCATAAATTCTTTATTTTAAAAAGTTTAATCTATTATAAAACTAAAAATGTGTAAATTTGTTCGCGCTAAAAAAGTCATTAACCAATCAACGGAGGTATTTTAGCAGACGAAAAAATAGGAATTAGATGGAGCGGGAGAAGGAATGTGTAAGTAAAGGAAGGAGGAACATATTTTTTAGCTGTATAAGATCGTAAGCTAGAAAAGTGTTATAATTTAAAAAATTTTGTATTTATTTTAAAAGTTTTGTTTTTTAACATATAATATTTTGAACTGCCTTTAAATGGAAGGCTAATTTAAAAGATTTCTTACCAGGATTTTTATTCAAGTTTAGCTGAAACCTTGCAGTAAAAATGGAAATACTACAGAAAAAAAGTACCTAAAAGTATTGATAAAGTAAAAATAATTGTAAAGTGCCTTGAATACAGTTTGTTTGTGATCAACCAGAAAATCATTAGAACTCAGATAAATATAATTTGGACATTATACAGAAAACTTAAAAGAAAAGTTATTTGCCGTCAGGAAAAATTATGACGCACAATTTTAAAAGGCTACTCCGAAGTTTTTTTTGGAAAAATTAAGATGCATATATCATAAAGAAAAAATTATGTAAAAGTTATAATGGAGAAAG
Organism: Epiperipatus broadwayi; assembly: GCA_028023455.1. Lineage (NCBI taxonomy): Eukaryota > Metazoa > Onychophora > Udeonychophora > Euonychophora > Peripatidae > Epiperipatus > Epiperipatus broadwayi. The sequence goes on along the minus strand of JAQFVV010002797.1, from coordinate 7,669 downwards.
AATGTTTGTCTTTTTAAAGGAAACATTACAAAGTATATAGTACCAGGATTTTAAAAGAAGGAAAAAAGTTACAGAATAATAATATAAAAGAGCTATTGTGTTTTATGAAAAAGGAACCGAAAAACTTTCTCTAAGAAGAATTAAAAATATTATAAAAGTGTTCATTAGAGAAATGATTATTAAAGATAAAGATTTGGAAACTATAAATCTAATTTACTTAATGAAATGAATCCAGGGAAACAGAAAAGTTTTATTGAATATTTAAATTAAAGTACTGAGAAGATGCATCGTAAAAGTCGCGCGGGAGAAAATATTAGCAAGAAATATTAGAAGAGAATATTTAGAAGTTTTCTTTACGGGATTAACTAATATCATAATTAATAATTGTATTAAATATTATAAAAACCAAGGATTATCATTCATGAATATTTATTGAACGAAGTAATATTTGTTTTACCTTAAAATTGAACAAGCAGGGAGAGGAACATTAAGTGAATGGAAAAGAAATGATAAACAATTTTTTTTGGCTTTAGTATGAACGGTTTTCAGGAAAATTTGATGAAGGAGTACAGTAAATATAGTTTGAATATTTTTACTAATTTATTTTAAAAATAAAATGTTATGTGAGATTAGGGAAAACATAAAACATAAATTTAGTAATATTAAAATTTAAATATAATAGCTTGATAAAATTATAGAAATAGTGTTTAAAATAAAGTGTATGGATGTGAATCTTATATCTACAAGGATCAAATGGATGTGAAGCCTACGGAACGCGATCGAGGAGATAAGGTCGTTTTGGTAATTTTGATAGTTATTTATAATGCATAATGTATTTTTTTTTAGATCATCTATTGTCTTAAGAATGAAGTGTGAAAGTCTTAATTATATGTACACATTTTATGCAACATTTTAACATATAATGAGATAAGAGTAATTCGGAATATGCATGCAACAATTTATTTAAAGTATATTAATAATATAATTTAACAGAACAATTGTGTGATTCTTTTGAACTTTCATGTGATAAAGTATTCAGATATTTAAATAGTTTGTATATGATTAAATATACGGAGGAAAGTAGTAAAAAGATTTTCTTATAGAACAGTGGAATAGTTTTAAAATATCAATGAATTTTATTATTGTTAGTAATGCAGATATGTATTTGTCGATGTACAGTATAGAAAAAATCTTGAGAAATAAGATCGGATAGTGACTTGGAAGTACTAGTGGAGAGGAAACCAAGATGATGTGTTTTTTTATAAGAAATAGGAAAATATAAGGGATTTGGATCATATTTAGTTTTGTGTGATTTAGTATAGTTAACAAAGTCCTATGACTAAACACATATGGTTTGGACAGTGTTTTGCATATCTTTAAACTTTTGATGTTAGAATAAAGCTGAAGAAATAGCTTTAGCATCGTTCCTATGATAGAGGTTGGTAGACAGGTAAAGGTCACTCCTCTATAGTGTCTTTTAATTCACTGTGCCATGATTGTCAAGGTATATGACGAATAATATTCTAGTTGTATTTTGATCCTATGCATCTATCTTTGCTATCCTTATTTCATGAATCTGCATCGGTCAGAAAGATATTTTCAAAGAAATAATGAATAAAATAGAACTGAAGATATGTTATCGTTTATATAAGAATAGTTTATTTGCTTGAATGTATAGAATTGTGTAACTTTAAGATTGAAAGTCCAAAATATCATAAAGAGAGAAAGAATCATATAATACATTGTGAAATTAATTCAGAAATGAATAGAAGATTTTGAAAAGAAATCTAAACCAAGTATTTTAAAAGTGATAATAAAATTTGATTTTTTTTTTTTTTAAATATTAATGTTGGAGGGAATGAGTATTGCATATTTATCAAGAGAAAATTCAATAAGGTATAATAAACATATACTTGTGCATGGTATATTAATAGTTATAATTATATCATCCAAAGTAAGGCTTGAATGAAAATATTAGGATTAATAAACATCGGATAATGAATAATAAAAACCTAATACCGAATGTAGAATAGTGTTTTGACTTTGTAAGATTCCATACAACCAATATGAAACTAAATTGTATTATTTTGTAGAATTTTATTACGAATGTAAATTTTGTAAAAAAAAAAATGTAATTTTAATAATATTAGGGATGAAAAGTGTTTGTGATAATCATATAAGAAATGCATTTTGTAATAAACTAACCATAATAATAAATCAAGTAATAATACTGTATTTTCTTAAGTGTTAAAAAAATAAGATTTAACTAGGAAAAGTAAATAATATTTTGATTTCATTTTATAAACTAATAAACTAAGTTGAGATATGAAAGTAAGGGATATCCAATGTATATAGTGTAAAAATATTGTTAATTTATTTATGTTGTTAATAAACTTTGTTTTAAATTTGTTTTAAAGTTTTTGTGTCCGAGTTGTTATTTCTCCACATGGATGCATGAAATCACGATACATTTATAATTGAAACAGACATATAGATTTTGCACAAAAGGTAAACATAAAAGTGTTATAAGAATTTTGAGAATTTATTGGTATGTTAAAATTAAAAGATCATAATTTTATATTATTTATTGGTCCTAAGTCGGTTGCCACCATATTACATTAAATTATATGCTAATGTTGCCACATGTATTCTGTTGTCAGATTATTAAAATACTACCACGTACGTATTTATTTATTTCATTTAGGAAGAAATAAGATTATATTATATTATTATTGTTATTATTATTTTATTATTATTAGTTGCTGTGTAGTAGATTATGACATAAAATTCCCTTTTCATATTTTACTACCGTAATTTTAAATCAGTTAGAATACAATTTATGAACCTGAGATTTTATTTTATTTTACTTCATTTTATTTAATTGAGCTAGATTCTTGTTATAAAGAAGATTAAGATATGATTATTATTTTAATCGTAGTGAATAGAGCTCAGAAAGTCGTAAGAATACTATGAGTTAGTTATTTGGTATAGTAAAAAGGGGGGATAGTGTTCTTATGCCATTGAGGTAGTATCGTGTGGATAATGGCTCAATGTAGTCTATCTCGTTCCCTGTATTGTCACTCCATGTCTCATGAAAATAGTAAATATTTGTTTAATTCATTTTAAAATTGAACCGTATTTGTAGTTTAAAATTAGAGCTAGTAATCATTTTAATTAATGCTGAATATTTCATTTATTTATTTGTTAACTGAGCTAGAACCCATAATATTCGTAATAAACAGTATATTTTGGGGTGAGGATGCGTGGGGGGAGGTTAGAATATATATATATAGTTTGATATTTTAAATTTTCATACGTATATTATTTACTTGATAATTTTTAAAGGCCATTAACATGCATTTGCACTTTATTTTAATATTAGATTGTGTTGAATAACTAAACAAAAACTAATTTTTGGTTTTGGTTTAGGCACTTTTCAATAGTGCAACATTTAGAAAAGTTTTCAAATAAAGTTATATGATAGTTATGTTCAACAAACTGGCATTAAAATATCAATGTAAAGAAATTTGTTAAGAATTAAATATTTTGGTACATATATTTTTAAAAAAATTATGTTTTTTTATACTAATTCTGTTTTCTTTGAATTTGAGCTATTATGTAACTAGAGCAGACAGCAGACTTGCAACCAAAAACCAATTTTCAGATATATTTGGATAATATTAAGATCAATTACAAAAGTTCCCATTATAGAGTAGAGGTTAAGCAATAAAAACTTAAGTTAATAATAAAACATATTTGTGCTTTTTTCAATATGTTTCAGTTAAGAATTTAATTTCATGCTTTACACAGATTATGTTTAACTCAGATTCCAACTAAAGATTTTTGGATTGATTTTCAGACTGAGTAAAGTTTTAAAAAAATCTTCCTTGGTCAGTTCAGTTGAACTGTTGGACACCCAAATGTCACATAACACCCTAAGCAACTAGCAATAAAAATATTTTTATATTTTGTTTAATTATGTTTTAGTATTAATATCATCTTAAAGATGAAAGTCAAAATTATATAATTGTAAATATAGAATAAAAAAAATTATCAAAATAAAACAACTGTGTGTAATTGAAATATTTCAATTATATTTTTTGTTGTCATTAATGTTCTGCAAATAAATTAAAATATATCATTACTATACTTAACTACTTTTAACTATTTATGTAAAATTAAACAAATATGTTATTCTTTTATATTTTGATATTATATAATTATTATGATCTACAAATAATTATTAAAATAATAAAAGCAATAATTATTAGTCTATCTTAGAAGGCTTCAATACTAAGTAATCTCTAATGCTAATAATTTTTGTTTATAACAAATCGTACTTGTAAATGAAAAATGTTTTCAAAAAATAAAAGTTCTCACTCTTTAGATATATATAGCATATATATATATATAGATAGATATATAGATAGATAGATATATAGATAGATAGATAGATAGATAGATAGATAGATAGATAGATAGATAGATAGATAGATAGATAGATAGATAGATAGATAGATAGATAGATAGATAGATAGATAGATAGATAGATAGATAGATAGATAGATAGATAGATAGATAGATAGATAGATAGATAGATAGATAGATAGATAGATAGATAGATAGATAGATAGATAGATAGATAGATAGATAGATAGATAGATAGATAGATAGATAGATAGATAGATAGATAGATAGATAGATAGATAGATAGATAGATAGATAGATAGATAGATAGATAGATAGATAGATGAGATAGATAGATAGATAGATAGATAGATAGATAGATAGATAGATAGATAGATAGATAGATAGATAGATAGATAGATAGATAGATAGATAGATAGATAGATAGATAGATAGATAGATAGATAATACTCAAGGCTAGATAGTATTTAATGTACATATATGAAAGCAGTCAGCACATACCAATATCATTAACAATCAACAATGTCAATCTGTTGTCAAGACAATCTTCTTTAATCAATGAAGATGGAAATTCACCTTTATGTATGGTCTAATAAAATGATATGGACACTAAATATTGCAACTTGACCACAGAAAGTGAAATTATTAAATCAAATAATTTTAAACAAACTTCCCTAAACAGTAAATACAACCTGTTCTGAGAGCAGATTAACAAATAGTCAATAAAAACTTTCAAATTGCAGTCCTACCATGTTTTACATAGATAATAAAGCTAATAATACACAAGGTTAGATAGGTGTTCAATGTAAATACATGAAGGCAGTTAACTCTTAAACAATCTCATTAGCAATCAATAATCTCAATCTGTTGTCAAGGTAATTTGAATGTTATAATTAACTATTTGTTAGTTTGCTTTCAGTACAGTTTATATTAATCTGTTTAATGAAGTTATGTAGTCAAGCTTGCAATCTTTAGTGTCTATATTATATCAAAAATATGCTAATTTCAATAACATGTTTTACATTTAAATTAAATCATCATTTCTAAATTAGTAATAATAATTTTGTGCATTTAGCAGATTTTGTTATTTCAAGCAGATGAGCTAATATGGTTAATATTTTTACATATCAGCTATACCAACGGTCAGACTGGAAAGGTGATTCAATTCCACCTTTCCAGACTTGCATTTGTTTTATGGCTGCAAGAAGCAAACATCTCTTCAATGGATATTTTTATTTGTATTGGGATGATTCCCAGGTCCTATCTAGACAAGAAGAATATCCTCAAAAGAAGGATTTTAAAATGTTTCTGGCACTTGATTTTACCTGGCTAAGACAAAGATTTAAGAAACTGGCTTAAATCAGACTATCAGAGCAAGTATATTCATAATGCACATAATTAACTCTAAATTTACTCAATACTATTATATGGTAATTATAATGTTATATGGTGATATATATATATATATATATATATCACCATATAACATTATAATTACCATATATATATATATATATATATATATATATATATAGAGAGAGAGAGAGAGAGAGAGAGAGAGAGAGCACTAAGCTAAATTAACAAATTAAAAATAACATGTTTATTTACACACACAAAATAAGGGTAATTAACCCAATTGCTTTTTATTATAAAGTTTCAAAAAAATAATAGTTTATCTAAACATTGAATTTGGTATTTTACATTTACCTAGGTTTTTATTGTACCTTAGTTTCAGGAGTAATCACCTCTCTCCTCATTAAAGATAATAAAGTTCATCAGTGGCAATATTAGCTTCTTTTGACAGCTGTTTGCTTCTCTAGGTTGGGTTGGCACATATCTTGGTCTTATTTGCACTAACATCTATATTTACAGGCATGGATTTCAACAATCATAGAAAAAGGTCTTTACTATATGTCAGGCATCATATGTCAAAGAAACTGGGTGGCCAAACCTAAATAAACACCCCTCTGTGGTTTAGCAATGCATGATATGGTTAAGATGTCCACAAATATTGTTATACATTCATGATTGATGAGTGGAAAATTTTGTACAGCAAACCAACAGCAGAATGCTTAACAGATTATTCCTGTGTTAGCAGCAAACTAAATAATGAATTCTTAACAGAAAATTCAGCAAATTCTGTAGACTTCTTACTGCAAGACTTGTCAGAGGAAATTTGTAGCTTTTATATTTTTGCCATCCATTGTGGCCATCCATGTCATTAATTATTTTTTCAAATTCTTTTAATTAATTAATCCTCTCTTATTATTTTTTAATTACAACTTGATCAAACTTATTATCTAATCAATTGGAAATACAAATTTGTAATAAAACCAAATTCCTTCTGATCAGATAATTTACATAAATGAGAGCTCTTTAATTAGATCACTAATTACCTAGCTTCAATTATTTAATAAGCAACTTTATAGTTATATTTTTATATTGGACTATTTCCGTCATCTAATATGTGCAATGAGCATCTTTAGAAATAATTAACTTTATTTAAATATTACAAATACATTCAACTGTTTGTAATAGCACATCAAACAGGTAGTATATGCACAACGTTTTGAGAGGTATTATTCTTCTTTCTTCTTCAGGTATTTCTGACCTGACAAATGAGAGTACTAGCATGGGATTGAGTCCAATATTAAAATACAACTAGAACACCATCAGCACAAACCTTCAGGAAAACTTTATAGTTACTGTTACATAGTCAAATTTATAATTTATTTTCTTTGTTTTTTAATGATCCATTGAAATTTTTTTTTAGTTTTCTCAATTAATAGAGAGCAGATAAGTGTTCTTTTAAATATTAAATTAAAAAAATTGCTACAACTTAATAGGCTTTACCCTACCTTTTGATTTTATTTAAAGAAAAATATATTTCTATTTTTACCTAATAAATTAATTATCTCCTTTTTTAAATTTATTTATATATTAGTTCATAAATAAAGGTGGATTTTTATCTTTATTGATTAAAGGAGATTGCCTTGACAACAGATTGAGAATGTTGATTGTTAATATTAGTATTGTTTAAGCATTGACTGCTTTTATGTATATATATATGTGTGTGTACTTTTATGTACATAAGTAATATTTATTAAGGCTGTAAACCTCAAAAATATGCACGTGAAAATGAGAAGGTGGGGACCTCTACAGGTCTTAACCACAAGCTTACGTTTTGGAAGAAAAGAGGGGGGAAATGTTTGCTTTCTAAAAATCTACAGAAAGACTATGC
>JAQFVV010002796.1:0-19108 GCA_028023455.1 Epiperipatus broadwayi | reverse complement strand
AACTGTAAACTGTAAAGAAAGGTAAATAAAAATAAAGCATTGTGTAACTGTGTAAGTGTGCATGGATGATTTGGTATTATATGGTATTCACAATTATATTTTTAATTTAATAACCCTATTAAATATAATTTCATTACTTACATAAAAATGTTTTTGAAATTGACAAAAATAAATGGAATCCTATGAGAAAAATTCAAAGTCATAATATAATTTATCTTTTCAAATAAATGGAATTCAATAATTTAATATAATTTAATTAACTATACTAAAATGGATAAATTACATAATTTTTTTTCATGCATACAGAAATGCATACCAATAGAGTCCTTCATTAAAGAACATATATATATATCATGTTTTAGTAAAACTAAAGACTACTTACTATATTGGCTGATTATTACTACTACAGTTTATAAAAAAAAAAGTGTTATATAAAATAAATATCTCATTTACATATATTATGTTCTGAAAAAGTATATTTGATTAATCCATGAATCTGATTACTTTGAAATAATTATTTCCTTGTCTTTTTTTATTGTTATTATATTCCATTTTCACAAAAAAATTTCAGATGAAAAAGTCTGTGATTATAGATTTTTGACACTTCAACTCTTATATTGTTTAACAGTAATAAATCTATAATCTAGTTTTATTTTGCTTCTAGATGGCAGGTATAATTATAAAAAATAAAAGCAACTTTAAAAGTGCACTTTTAATGGAAATTGTTTGTATTATATTAGTGAAGATGAGTAACTAGTTTTTTTTTATTTTTGAATAGTTTTTTTTTGTTGTTAGTAAAATATACTTTCATTTTTTGAATATTTTTTACTAATATATATATATATATAATTACTAATGCTTCTATAGCATTGAAAACTTATAATGATAAAATTAACTTTTTTAAAACTTTACAGGGCTAGTAAAGATACAGAATTAAGTAAAAAAAAATTTATTCCAAGATATTTTTAATATTTTTAAAATACTTTTAATATCATTTTATTACTTGTGAAAATATTTTAAGCAATAATTATACAAAAATATAATTTGATTTTACTACAAATCCTATTCAAACTTACTTATATAAAATTAATAATACTTTTTAGATTTCAACTACAACAATTAATATTTGATCTCCAAATTTGTTTTTAAATTGCAGTCAAAAGATATGCCTTTAACATCAGGAATGCATTTTGGATATTTTGGGGTAAACTTTTAATCTACAAAGGCTTTACATGATTTATTAACTAAAGTACCTAGATATTAGGGGTTACTGGAGATAAAAAAATAAAAAACAAGTTTAGAGACAATAAGAGAGAGTCTATTCATATTATGTTGAGGCAAAAATATGTTACTCCAATTATGTAGATTGACATTTATTTACATCAGATAACAAATAATAATTTCATATAAATCTGATTATCTTAGAAATTATTTTTTGCAAAATAATTAAAATATTTGCTTTTAAGTAAGTATAAGATATTTAGATTTTGTTTGAATATGGCAACTTTTTGCAGAAAATTAGTCAACTAAAAATTTATTGATGTCAAATAGGAAATGAACTGAAAACACCTTCTCTCAATACCTTTTAATTTTTTGTTGCTTTTATAATTATAGAATGACTTTTAATATTTCTAATAAAATGTTCCCTTTTTAAAATTATACTTTAGCAAAATGTGTATTAAATATATAGATTTTTCAGATAACCTCTGCCCCCCCCCCCCCCCCCCGAGTACAATTGTTAATTTGAAGACTGAAGCAATGCCTTTTATTTTTATTGATTGCTTCTGTTTATTAGGCTTTTAATTGTGAAGTTGATATTTTATCTTTTAGACTAATTTCATTTATTAAATTTATATTTTTAATAAAATTTGTATTAAAAATAACAAAATAGAATTAAAATAAGTTCTTTTTGTGTGTTAAAAAATACAATTAAAATTTTTTTAAAATATAAAAGGCAAATTGGATTTTGAGTTTGTCAAATGTCAAGTAAAGAATTTTAAAAAGTTCAAAATCTTTATAGTAATATGTTGTTGTATTTAAAAAAAAAAATATGTTTGTTTGTTATATTTATTAATCTTTTTTACAATATAATATTGTGTGTGAGTGTGTTTAATTTTGATAAAAGAATTATAAATTATTTTATACTAGCTAAGATAGACTACAATTTATTTATTTTAAAATCCTTCTGTTCATTGTTAATTAAGAAGAATATTATTGTGAAAAGTTAATGGAGAATAAATTATGCTGTTTTATAAATGATTCAGAATATGTTATATTTATAGATGAAAATATAAATTTAAAATAATTTAGTTGAAAGAATATCTATTAAGATAAAATAAAATGGATAAAATAATACTTATAAATATAAGATGAATAAATAAAGATATAAAAAATGATGTAGTTTGAGTATTCTATATTAAATTAAGGACTAAAATAAAACATTTTAAAGACATCATTAGCTGTTATTATGAGTGTCTCTGGGGGAATATAAAGTATGATATCAATTTAATATGTGCTCAGGAATACTTTTGACATAAGGAAGAGCCATGGAAATAATAGTGACCCAATCAGTATGAACAATGAATATATCAATATTTTATCTTTATTATACTAAAATTTACAAATACTAAAACAAAATTTAAATAATATTAAAATAAATAAATTAATCTTTTTTTTTTTCATGTGTCAAAGCATTGGCCGGGAAATGAACCCAGGATAACTACTTGTAAGACAGCTGTGCTGACCACTCGGCCACCAACGCTTGACTAAATTAATCTTTTATCTTTATTTTGCTACAAATTTACAAATACTGAAAAAAATTAAAATAATACTAAGATAAATACATCTTTTTTTAATTACACTACAATTTTTATAAATATTGAAAAAAAAATTGTTTAAAAAAATCAGCTGTTAGTATTTTTGCTCAAAATATTAATAATAAATATCAGGAAGGAAAAAAAAGTTTTAAGAGTTATGTCTAACCATTAGAAGGGGGGGGTGATATTAATTTTTATAACAGTACAAATAACAAATATTAAAACAAATTTTATATTTTATCTTGTGATTGTAAATAAAACTTGTTTTGCTAAAAATTTATTTTAGAAATATATTCCTCCTCCAATCTCAAAATTTACTGTTCTTTTTTTTTTTGTTAAAAATATACGTATTATTTTAGTAATATATCCCCATCCCAATCTTACTGTTTACTGTTACGTTTTTGCTAAAATATATATTTTAGTAATATACCTTTCCTCCAAATTTGAATATTATATGTTAATATTTATAAATAAAGTAAACAAAATATCCACAACACTTTTATATGTGTTTTCAATAAAATATCTAAAATTGTTTGTATCATTTACTTGTAATGTGATGCGATATGGCTACTCCTTTATTGAAGTCAAGAATCTCTTAGCCAATATGCTCAGAAAAAACTGTTAGCCACCTTACTTCTCCTTTCCATTCCCACCTAAGTTTTTCTATATTCTTCTCTATTCTGCTCGATTCCATTTCCACAATATCATTTTTATTCATTCTATGGCCTTTATATCTAAATTCATCTTATCTTTTTTCAAGCCGAGAATAAAGACTAAGGACTTATTTTCTGTATAATTACTTAATTTATATTTATTCTCCCACAACTTTATTACCTTTCTGCTTATAGGCACTTACATTCAATTAACAGATGCCTATTGGAAAGTAGTTAAGATCAGAAAGATCTTTCACAGCTAGTATAATAGGAAAGGTTCTGAAATGTGAGTGCAAACATGTTGCTAAACATTCTAGATATTTACCATGAATGTATGATTTAAAGTTATTGCATAAAATGATAATATATAATAAAATTAATGAGTTATGGTTAGGTTCAAATAATAATGCTTTTAAAGAAGAGAATATTTTAACCAGATTTTTTATTGCAAATAAGATTAAATACCACTTCCAATTAAATTACAGTACAAGTAATGAAACTACCAGAGTTCTCCAATTTAAAAATTATAAAGATTTTGTTTTCCATTTCATATCAATAATAAAAGCTTCAAGTCAAAGCTAATGTATGTACTTTTCAAAAAATTAGGTATGAAGTTGTTAACTTTCTTTCAACTTTTATTTTGATACAATTTATTAGCTTGTGTTATTAACCAATTCATTCAGTATACTGAATGTTTAGTAAATAAGGGAGTTTGAACTTAGAATTTTCAGTCTATGTTCATCCTCCACTCCATCCCAATCAACTGATACACATGATCAGACACATGTCAAAAAATAAATTATCCCCAATATATATATTTCATGCTGAATCAGCACTCATCAGTTGGGCCAGGTCATAATCTTCCCCACACACATACAATCAATGCTGGCTTATATTAAGATAGCAATTCCTTGAACTTCAATGGACAGGCTTTAATATTCTCACCCTTCCAACAATTTAACTGTCTATTAATCAATAATGGAATGCTCAAAGTTCTTGGTGGATTTGATATTGTAGTAACACTCATGTAAACATTACACCATCTAACCCCCTCATACCATTAGCCCATTATGTACCTATTTATATTAATAGAAGAGGGATGAGATGGATTTATACTATGATGTAACTTATTTCCAAGGTAATATATAATTAACTTATTCATTGCGTATACTGAATGTTTACTATAGTAAATAGAGGATGAAAAGATTGAAGCCTGACCATTAAAGTTTAAGGAATTGCTATCTTAATATAAGCCAAGCACTGATTGTATGTAAGTGTGAGTTATTATGATTTGGCCCAATTGATGAGTGCTGGTTCAGCATGAAATATGTACATTGGGAGTCATTTATTTTTTCACATGTGTGTGGGCATGTGTATCATTTGTCTGAGATGGAGTAGATAATGAATAGATTAAAAATCCTAAGTTCAAATCTCTCTATTAATTTGTGTCATGATGTCATAGCAACTGCAGATGATTTTTTGAATGCTTAAGACAAAATTTTTGATTGCAAAGGCATCAAGAGCAAATAGCACTGATAGAATGAGAATCCCCCAATATCCAACTATGTTATATAATATATATGTGTGTATATATATGTTGTAGAATTAAAATAGCTGTTTACAATGTGAACTTTCTTACATATCTTTTATCTTCTCAAGTTATTGTTTGTTCATCTATTGCAGCTGCCATTTTTATTTGTATTGATTACATTTTTATAATTCTAACAATGCACCTTTTTGAATACAATAATAATTTTTATATAGTAAATTGCACTATATTTTTTGTATATTCTTAATTTTAAATAGAATTCTGCTATATATAATTGCATCTTTTAATTATATACTTTATGCATATATATATTAAAACTTAAATACTGCCTAACGCTATACTCGTAATTAAAAATAAAATAGAAATTCATACTAAACAACAAAATTTTACTAAAATTTTTACACAATCATGATTTCATCTATTAACAAATAGACCTTCTCAAGTGAAATTCAATTATATAAAACAAAATAGTCTTCCCATCATTCACTTCAACAACAAATTCTCCTTAATATCAAATGATGTCTTCATGAGATTGATGGCTTTAGATTCAAAAAAATTTATTTTTAAAGTTCATTTTACTCTTCTTTTCAATTCACTTTTTTTATAAAAGATAACCTCTGCATTGTCAAATAATATTTTCTGATCTATATTCAGTTTATGAATATACAAAGCTGATTTATGATGTTTATTTTTAACTCTACTCTTATGAACTTTAACTCTTTCATTAAGACTTAATTTATTTTAAGCTACATAAATTTAATAATAATTGCTAAGAATCTTATAAATTTCAAATAGAATAAATTTGCAATAAATTGACTGTTTTGAACTATTTAATAATAAATTTAAATTCAGGTCTTTTTTCCAGGCCATTTTTATACTACCCTTTAAAAAAATATTCTTATAAATCAATGTACTAATTGATACCTTATCAGCTTCAGTGGTGGTAGTCAGATTGCCACTTGTGGCAGCAGATTTGTTAAAATTAATTTTTTTTGCTTTCTTTTTAAAATAAAATGATGTATATGAAAAACCCATAATTCTCTGCAGCTTTACTTTCTTTTTAAAATGGCATATGGCTTGTTAAAATCGGACAAAATTTGTATTATTTTTTAATATTTTTATTAATAGGTTCATTTATTTTTTTTATTTTCTGCTCAGTTTACTAGATTTCATGACAAAGACAAAGGCATAATTTTCATATTGACAAGACTCTGTAACAAAATGGATTAAAGATGTCTCGATGATTCAAGGTCTTCATCCTGATAAAAACATATCGGAATACCAGTCGAAAGTATTCAATTTTATTTTTTTTTACTATAGTATTTAAATTTTTTTTATATTTGATAAATGTATAATTTATTAATGTGTTTGTGCTTGTATTAGTGTGTCTGTGTAGTATATAAATTATACTTCTATTCAAATATAATGTAGTGGTTTATGTACAATGTAATTGTGAGGTTCTGATCTAAGTTTGAGGCAACCTTATTTTATAGACATAATGATTCTCAGAAGGTTTAATAATTTAGTAGTGTGTTTGTGTTTGCACTTGCATATCTGTATTTGTATAACAAGTAATGATTTTTATATATAAAATTTAAGGTATTAGAGAGCAGTTTAATGTAAATTTTAAGACTGATTATCAGATGTACAGAAAGATTGCAGTTGATAAAGCAATCACAAAATTTACTGGGCATAGTATCATGTGAAAATATAAACTCTTAAAACCAATAAAGAGAGGTTTCAAGTGGTGTGTGTGGTGATAGCCACAATAGTTATGTATACCACATGGAATTGTATGTAGGCAAAGAATCAAACCCTCGTGCTTGCCTATGCCTTGGTATGCATGTTGTAGAGTCAGTAATTTTGACACATCTTGCATCACATTATTTTCAAGTCTATAGCTAGCAATTAAGCTATATGCAAATAAATATATCTCTGTGGGAAAATATAACAAGATAGCATCACTGGTGTGTATAAAAATTACAAACATCACTGGTGTACACAAAAAATATAAAATGAAGAGAGGAAACTCATTTTATCATTCATACAGACAGTAGCCTTCAATTTTTAGTTTTGAATAGACAAGAAGCAATTGCTATGATGACAAATGCATATCCACCTTCTGGAAATGATTTATTTTGTATCTTTTATTAGGATGAATCCTTTTCTTATAGATGCCTTGAGATTTTTTGACTTTTGGGGTACTAGATAAAAATGAAGAATACTTATGTGACTATTTTTGGAGATTCTGAACCTATGGATTATCTCAGGTAAGAAGTATTATATATGGTTTGAATGAATGTTTTGTGAGGAATACAAAAAAATTATCAATGAAGATGTAATTTAAATTTAATTAATAATAAATTAGAAATTATGAACAAACAATAAAGTAATAATTATTTTGGATGTTGAACATTTTTTTTCCCTGCTTTTTTAATGATATTCACTATGTATCTTAGCCTTATTGTTTTCCTTAGTTTTTCTATTTTCTGTCAATATATAGCATTTTTCTCTAACCTTAATTGAAACTAAAGTTATTGAGAAAATCGTGTCTCAAGTCAGTTTTTTTTAAATTTCAATATGGTGCCAAAGTCCCTAATATAGTTATAGGGCCAAGAAATAAAATGTTTATTCACACTATCAATTAAATCTTTATTATTAAGCATTTTATAGATATTTTTAGTAAATATAATATTCTTAATAAATTCATATTATATCCTAACTCAATATAGTCAGAAGAAAATTGACTCTCTGAATATAACTGTTATTTTCAAAATTACTCTTCTGTTCCTACAACAAAAATTCAATAAAGAAAGTTTCTTACAAGTAAAAGGCTTGTCATATTTCTTAAATTTTTTGCTTTAATAAAATGACTACAAAATGAAACATGATGTTATCAACCTTTTACTCATAAGAAACTTTCTTTATTGAATTTTTATTATAGGATAATTTTGAAAACAATAGTTGTATTCAGAGGAGTCAATTTGCTTCTGACTACATTGAGTTATATAATCATGAATTTATGAGGAATATTATATTTATTAAAAATATCTATAAATCAGTTAATAATAAAGATTTAATTGTTAATGTAAATATGATGTTGGGCTGGAAGATAAGGCTGAATTTAAATTCATTACTAAATAGTTCAAAATAGTCAATTTATTGCAAATCTAATCATGGGGTAGTTTATAAGATACCACAATTGTAGTTGTCATAAAATTTGTGTAGGTCAGAGTAAATTAAGTCTTAATGAAAGAGTTAAAGTTCATAAGAGTATGGTTAAAAATAGATATATAAAACTTAGCTTTATATATTCATGAACTGAATACAAGTCATAAAATATTATTTGATAATGCAGAGGCTATCTTTTATGAAAAAATGAATTAAAAAGAAGAGTAAAAAAATTCTAATGATAAATTTTCTTGAATCTGAGGCTATCGCTCTCATGATGTGAAAGGGAGTTGATTGTTGAAGTGAATGATGGGAAGAATATTTTCTTTTGTATATATATGTTGCTAAAAAGGTATATGTTAATAGATGAAATCATGGTCCTGTAAGAATTTTAGTGTTGTTTGGGCTAGTATTGTAGTGTTATATGAATTTATATATACGCAGGTAAAAGGTCAATGAACTTTAAAATATTCCACTGCAGGACAAAAGTCTCTTTAGCACAGAGTTGTTGGCATTGCTCATCAGAATAGTCAACTAGATAGTGATGGTTTGAGATTTTTTTTTTCTTGTTTTAAACTCTAATTAAAAATAGTGTGAGATATGAATTTGCTAACTAATAATTAAAAAAAAGACTAATAGCTTAGCTATAAACTTTGAAAAAAAAATTCTGAGCCTATTTGTAACCTAACATAAATTTATACATATCTGTATGTGTTTGGATAATATTATATGAGTCTGCATAATATGTATTATCAGGAAACATTTTAAGCAATCATTAGTATAAATACTTTTTCAAAGAGAGCAGCATATTAGGAAATAAAAATCTTAGAATATGTGTACTGAAAACAGAACAAATTGATTCCCGAATCAAAAATTGGACAGAAAAAAAAAGAAAAAGAAAATGCACAATTTTTAATACTCCATGGAGCTTTATACATCGTAGAATAGAATATAAAGCCCTGGGCAGAAATTTGAGCTGTATTACCCTTTTTCATATCAAGCTGGTCTGAATATAAGCTGACCCAATGATTAGAAAGAAGATAAATTTACAACTGTATTTTGGTTGCAGAATGAATAAAAGAGGATAATAATGACTCCTTTCTTTTTTGAGCACAATACTTGGCAATTTTCTATTATATTCTTTTCAGACCTATTAAAATAACCACAGATTATTCCGTCTCTCCTCCCTATCTAATGATACATGATTGAACTTAGATAGAACTGAAGGTTAAATTATGGTTTTTAATAATGCATTATTTAAAAAAAAATTTAAAAGATATATACATAAAGAAAAAATAAAATGTTTAAATTCTTCAAATAGAAAAATATATAAAATATTTAAAAAATCAGCTACATTACTTTTTAAATTACGGGTATACATATACTTACAGTTTATAATAGCACTCATTATTTTTAAATGGATCTAATGATATGTGTAAGAAAATTTTTTATTACTTATTCTGTACACAGGAAATTTTTTTTAATCATTATTATTTTTTCTGAAGTATAAAATTAAATAAAAAATAAAATCAGATAAAATGATTTAATCATTTTTAAAATGCTAAATAACACTTCTTTTTATTTTAATAAATGCAAATAAAACGATATCGTTTTTTAACGTATATATATAACAGTCTTCTACCGGTTAATGTAATATTGTAGACAATATTTAAAATGCCCCTCGCCCTGGAAAAATTAAATAAATTCTCTTTTATAGAAGTTTTAATTGAATACTTTATTTTGTAAGAGATCACAAGAAATTAATGAATTGCCAACTATAGTAGGCAGTCACAAGCAGTACTAGATACAGTACCTACATTTTAAAACTATACTTTAAAATACAATCTATTTCATTGAGAAATGAAGTTTAATCATAGACTTCATATAAAGTATTGTATACGAACTGTGTATTTTAGTTTAAAGGTATGTTTAAATCAAAATATTTTAAATACACATCTGCCATTTGCAATTTATTTTAAGTTACCATATGAAAAAAATCTAAATCTCATAGAAATTGCGTAAATTAAAATCTTATACTGTATTTTGGACCCAAATACTGCAATCAGTCCAAAAAAAAAGCCATCGGAATTATAAATTAACTTGGTTGTAGCAGACAATAATATAATGGACAGAGAGATTTTTATTATTGCAATACATTCAATTTAAAATAACTATTATATACATTAAAGGTAAAACAGCCTTTAAATAACCCATGGCAAGATTAAGCTTTTCTAACAAATATAATATATATATATTAGAAAATTTCTGGTTGTAAACAAATTTAGAATTGTACTTTCTATAGTCCATAGTTAACCTAGCATTTAGTTAGTGAATTAGTACAAGCTGTTTTTCACTAGAGAATAAACAAGCAGAAAAATTTTTTTTTTTCACTAGATGATATTTAACTACTGCTGAACGTTATTTAGCTGTTTACACACACACACACATATATATATATATATTTAGAAGAGATATGAATTCAGATTTGCAAGCTCTCGTATCTCATTCCATCTTATATAACCGATACATATGACTTATATATGTGAAAAAATAAATCCCCAATATATGTAATTCATGCTAAACCAATACTCATTAGTTAGTCCATGTCATTATTTCCTACACATATATACAATCAGTACTCTGTTTATATTAAGATAACAATCTTTTTGATATGTATATGGTCATGTGTATCAGTTGCTTGAGATGGAGTGAAGAATGAATGGACTGAAAAATCCTGAGTTCAAATCCTTTTAATTACATATATAAGGAAATATTCGGTATAAGTAAATTATATATATATGGCAGGGGTGGGCAAATAGCGGCCCGAGGGCCACATGTGGCCCACTAAGAGTTTTTATGCGGCCCTCCAAGACAATCAGAAAAATCTGCTTTGAACTGAGATTTCCTTCCCATCCACGACTGAAGATTCATCTCGTATTTTCCACTAGGATGGCCACATCAATACACATGTGCAGTGTAGATATGATGTGCAGTGCTTTTCCAATTGATCTGGTTAATTTCAATTTTCTTTGCATTAGCAAATATATACATTTCCAACTTTAGTGAAACCATGAACTCTCCGAAAAAATGTAAAATCGGTGACGAATGTCATGTGTTTAATGAAGAATGGACAAACAAATATTTCTTTGGTAATACAGGGAATAAAGCAGTGTGTTTATTGTGTCATGAAAAAAAGGTGCGGCCCTCCACTAACCTTCATTCCACAAAGTGGCCCCCAATGCGGCCCTCCGCCAACCTCTGTGGCCCCTGAGCCAAAACAATTGCCCACCCCTGATATATGGAAATATTTAGTATGTGAAGTTATCCATTTATAATTATTTAATTTTTAACCTAGGATAGTTAGTATTCAATCAATAATTATAAATGGATAACTCCAAGCATTAAATATTTCCATCTAAACATTCTTTAAAAATATTATATATATATATATGACAATAGATGGCGTTATACCAAAAACACCTTCAAGCATTTGTTTACATAAACATCAGAGCAATTATTTCACTATCTCTAATTTAATTTCCACCTTCATATCATGATTTCAAGCTATTTGCTATCGTCAGTGAAGGACAGGATTAAGAAACTAGATCTAAAACACAAACTCTGAGCGTTTAAGAAACAGTTTCTATTCAGCTTGTAAGCGTGAATCTTTTAGACACGTAATGTCTTCAAACTCAGCATCGCATGCCAGATAGCTACATGGGTTTGATATCAGTTCAGCATCACCACATAGTAGAAGTCTCTGCAATATATATCATTGCAAGAAAGACCTCAAAGGTACATTTATGAAAAATGTGTTAACAAACGCTTGAAGGTGTTTTTGGTATAACGCCATCTATTGTCATAAATACAAGCGTATGCAAGTTTTTAACTTGTGTTTTTTGTTTTTCATAAATGTACCTTTGAGGTCTTTCTTGCAATGATATATATTGCAGAGACTTCTACTATGTGGTGATGCTGAACTGATATCAGACCCATGTAGCTATCTGGCATGCGATGCTGAGTTTGAAGACATTACATGTCTAAAAGATTCACGTTCGCAAGCTGAATAGAAACTGTTTCTTAAACGCTCAGAGTTTGTGTTTTAGATCTAGTTTCTTAATCCTGTCCTTCACTGATGATAGCAAATAGCTTGAAATCATGATATGAAGGTGGAAATTAAGTTAGAGATAGTGAAATACTCGCTCTGACGTTTATGTAAACAAACGCTTGAAGGTATTTTTGGTATAACACCATCTATTGTCATAAATACAAGCGTATGCAAGTATTTAACTTGTGTTTTTTGTTTTTCATAAATGTATCTTTGAGGTCTTTCTTGCAATGATATATATTGCAGAGACTTCTACTATGTGGTGATGCTGAACTGATATCAGACCCATGTAGCTATCTGGCATGCGATGCTGAGTTTGAAGACATTACATGTCTAAAAGATTCACGCTTGCAAGCTGAATAGAAACTGTTTCTTAAACGCTCAGAGTTTGTGTTTTAGACCTAGTTTCTTAATCCTGTCCTTCACTGACGATAGCAAATAGCTTAAAATCATGATATGAAGGTGGAAATTAAGTTAGAGATAGTGAAATACTCGCTCTGATGTTTATGTAAACAAACGCTTGAAGGTCTTTTTGGTATAACGCCATCTATTGTCATAAATACAAGCGTATGCAAGTTTTTAACTTGTATTTTTTGTTTTTCATATATATATATTGTGCCATTTTCTATAGATCAGTAATAGTTTATAACAGTCAATTACTAAAAATTTTAAATTTTAGAATATGTTCTTTTAATACATTAATAATAGTTTGTCAATTATATCTTTAAAGTACAATTTGAAGCTAAAGAGAATACGTAGTGTATAGAATTATTTAAAAAGTAGTTAAGTAAAGTTTAAAATATTGTTTCATATGGTTGTAAAAGCTGGCCATATTAAATAACACAGCTATAAATAATTAAAATTATATTTAAAAATTCGATTTTAATAGTTTAAAACTTATAGTTAATAAATGCTATGTTTAAATTTATAATCATATTTAATAATCAAAATTAATATAGTATATTTTTAAAATAAACTTTATGATGGTGAAAATTGTATTTAATTCTATATTTTCTAAATTATTCTTCCAAATGTTTATAATTATATTATATAATATAATAAGTGTATCAATTTTATAAATCTGGGCAAAGAAATAGATTAAAAATTGTCTGTCAAAGTTATTAATCATGTGACTTGTATACTAATACTTTCACACACGCTTGTTTAAATTAATAACAAAGTTTAAAATATTTTAAAAGTTATATTATAGAATTGGATAGAATTATTGCCTATCATAAAAGTAAATAGTATTAAATATTAAATTAACTATCGTATAACATGCTTAAATGATGTAATAACTGAAACACAGGCTTGTTATATACCTGTGGCTATATATATGTAATATAGGGTATATGAGCACAGACTTTCCCACCACCCACCTCTCTCCACTCTATCTAATAACACTGATACACCTAAACACATATATGCTGAAAAGATAAATAATCACCAATATACGTATTTCATGCTAAACCAGCATTCATCAGTTGGTCCAGACTATCATCTTTACACACATATATAGTATAAGTGCTCAGATATATATTAAGATAGACTATCCTCATAGTTTAATGGACAGGCTTCAATCCACTCCAACTCTTCAACCGTCCATCCAATTGAAAATCTGATGATGGAATGCTCAAAGGCTACCCTGAGGCCGAGATTATTGTCACACCCATGTTGACCTAAGGTCAATCTGAACCCCACATGTACAGGACATAATCCATTTAATACATATGCAAGGATGGGCAGACATCTCTATAATGTAATAACTGAAACACAGGCTTGTTATATACCTGTGGCTAAATATATGTAATATATGGGTATATGAGCACAGAGTGGAGAGAGGTGGGTGGTGTGAAAGTCTGTGCTCATATACCCTATATTACATATATATATATAGCCACAGGTATATAACAAGGCTGTGTTTCAGTTATTACATTATAGAGATGTCTGCCCATCCTTGCATATATATTAAATGGATTATGTCCTGTACATGTGGGGTTCAGATTGACCTTAGGTCAACATGGGTGTGACAATAATCTCAGCCTCAGGGTGGCCTTTGAGCATTCCATCATCAGATTTTCAATTGGATGGATGGTTGAAGAGTTGGAGTGTGGAGTGGATTGAAGCCTGTCCATTAAACTATGAGGATAGTCTATCTTAATATATATCTGAGCACTTATACTATATATGTGTGTAAAGATGATAGTCTGGACCAACTGATGAATGCTGGTTTAGCATGAAATACGTATATTGGTGATTATATATCTTTTCAGCATATATGTGTTTAGGTGTATCAGTGTTATTAGATAGAGTGGAGAGAGGGGGGTGGTGTGAAAGTCTGTGCTCATATACCCTATATTAAATGATGTAATAAAGATGAATACAGTTAATAAAAAAATTAAATATTTTATTTAAATAAAAATAGATAAATTGAATATTAAGAAATGGAATAAGTTATTAAAATTATTTTAAAAGTTATTTTAAATGTTTAAATAGTTTTAATAAAATAATAATTTATTTAAAAGTAATATTTTAAATAATATTTTAAGTTCATTACGTCATAATTTCTAATTTTGAAATTTAATTCTACTATAAACTAAAAATATGTAAATTTGTTCTCAAGCTAAAGTAAGAATTAACCAATAGGAATAGGTATTCTTACAGACTATAAATATCATCATAACTAAATTATCGGGGGAGATTAATAATGTATTGAAACCGGAGAAAGGTAAATTATAACTATCAAAAAGATAGTATTTTAAAATTTTTTATTTAGTCAATTTTTTAGTACTTTCTTATAACTTTATCTGCAAAAAACTAATTGATAATTTTAAAAGTATTTTTGCAAAAGAGGGTGTTAAAATATAATAATTTAGAAACTTCATGGAGATGATTTTCTAATTTTTTAAAAGTTACTTGCCAGTCGTATTTTATCTAAAAGTTTAACCTAAGCTTCGCAATAAAAAAAAATGGATATACTACGAAATAAAATGGATATAAATTGTAATACTGTAAAAATGTTTGAAATATTTATTGATACAGCTTTATTAATACTTCACTGGAGAACTGTTTTGGTACATAAAAAAACCACAGCTCGGACATTATACGGAGTCTAAAAAATGTATTGAAATGTATTATTTATAAGTTTATCCAAGATTTATTTTAAATAGTAATAAGATAATTATATTTCATGAATTATTTTATATAATATGATATTCAAAGGAGTAAAATGTTATATCCTTTCTGAAGGTAACATTTTTAAAAAATATTTTCAAGAATTAAAGAAAGAACCCAGGAGAATATATTATAGAAGTGTTTTTGATATTAAAATATCCGGTCTTAGAATTGTTTTAAAAATGTATTTAGAAAAGATTTGTTTAAAAGTACTTGAAGTTTTTTTTTAAGTGATATATAAAAATACCAAACGAAAGTTTAAATGTATCAAGAAGGAAACATATATAAAAAAAGTGAACACATAGTTGAATAAAAGATGGATCCATGGAAATAAAAATAGTACTTAAAAGTTTATCGAATATTTTTAAAATTAAATTAGATGGATTGATGCATCGGATATGCAGAGAATATTGGTAGAGAAGATTAAGAAGCTTCATGGGATTAATTAATATTATGATGTAATAATTATCATCCTAAATACTAAAACCAAGGATTATTTTCTATAAATTTTACTAAATGGATTAATAATTATTTTTATTTTAAACTTTAACGCGCTTGGAGGAGAACATTTTTAAAAACTCTAGAGAAAATAATAAACATTTTGGACTTATCAGGAACTATCGTCAAGAAAATATGTAATTATAGTTTTGATTCCTTTTATTTTGTTAACCTAGTTTAAATCTAAATTTTTATATAAGATTAGGAAAAACATAAAAACATTAATTTATTAATATTAAAATTTTATAATATAACAATCTAATAATTTAGCTAAAAATATTTTAATATAAAGTGTATGGGTGTGAATTTTTTTATATCTGCAATGCTCAAGTGGATAAAGGAAGCCTACTGAACATGATAATTAGATAAAGGTTATTGGTAATAATAATAACTATTGATAATATATAATGTATATTTTTTTTGTTTTCTTTAGATCATCCATAAATTGGAAGAATGAAGTGTAAAAGTTTTTACTTATATGTACCGCATTTCATACAACATTTTAAAAAAACATTATGAGATAGGATTGATTTGAAAATATGCATACGATGATTTTTTTTTATTAGTGATATAATCCAACATAACAAATAATTATGTGATTCTATCTTGTCTAAGTAGATTGTATATGATTAGACACATAGAATAAAGAAGTAAGCAGACTTTTCTTATGGAATCATAATATTGTTTAACTATTAATAAATTTTGTTTATTGTTTTGTAAATGCAGATAGTTATTTATCGATGTAAGATGTAGAAAAATCTTGAGAAATAATGTTGAGATAGTGGCTTGGAAATACTTAGTGAACAGGAAACCAAGATGATGTTTTAAGAAATAG
Source organism: Epiperipatus broadwayi (assembly GCA_028023455.1). Classification (NCBI taxonomy): domain Eukaryota; kingdom Metazoa; phylum Onychophora; class Udeonychophora; order Euonychophora; family Peripatidae; genus Epiperipatus; species Epiperipatus broadwayi. The sequence goes on along the minus strand of JAQFVV010002796.1, from coordinate 2,304 downwards.
GATGTTATAAGGAATGGAAATAATATTTAGTCTTTATATGAATATCAGCATAGTTAACAAAGCCCTATGACTGATACACATTTTATTTGGACAGTGTTTATATTTCCTTAAATATTTGATGTTCTAATAAAGCTGAAGAAATAGCTTTAACATCGTCCCTGTACTAGAGGATATTAGGCAGGTAAATGTCATACCTCTTCGCACTGTGCCATGATTTTGAGATATGTTAAGAGTAATACTCTAGCTTTCTTCCTTAATCCTATGCATCTGTTTTCGCTATCTTTATTTCATGTAACTGCATCGTTCAGTAAGATATGTTTAAGAGAAATGATAAATAATTTAGAACTTAGGTTGTGCTATTGTTTTGTATAAGATTGGTTTATTTGCTTAGAAGGAATAGGACGTTATAACTTAAAATTGAAGATCCAAAGTATCCTAAGGAAAGAAAGGAAACATAGAATATATTTTGAATTTTATTTCGGAAATGAAATATAAATTTTTTTTAAATAGGGTATCTAAACAAAGATATTTTCTTTAAAGTGATAATAATTTTAAATGCTTTAGTATTATTTTTTTTAAGAGAAAAATAAGTATTGCATATTTTAAAATACAATAGTACAAAGTAAATTATGTAAACAAAATGCATAGTATATTTTTTGTTTATTGATTAACAGAAATATATTGATGATTACACTTATATCATACTAAAATAAGGCTTAAGGAAGAATAGATTATGATTAGTAAACATTGTGTGATAAATACTAAAATCTAGTACTGAATTTTGGATAATATTTTGTGTAACATCTTTGACTTTGCAAGATGAAATTTTTTTAATATTTTGAGAAGTCCATACTCATTATAAAATTTTGTTTTCTATAAAATGTTTTCTAAGTATGAATTTTTAAAATACGATAGTTTAATAATATTAAGGATAAAATGCTGTTGCTAATAAAGTAGATAAATATATTTGTAATAAGTTAACCATAATGAGAAACCAAATAGTAACATTTTTTTAAAATTTTGTTCCAAATTTAAATAAAGATATAATTGAAATATAAATTATTTTTTTTAATAACCCGGTAGATCAATCTGTAAAGTAAAAAAGTCAAGGATATCCACTGTAAATAGTGTAAATAAATTGTTTATTTATTTGTTGTTAGTAATAAACTTTGTTAAATTTTGTTATTTCAAAAATTTTGTGTCTGAATTATTTGTTTCTCCACATCGCTGCATGAAAACACGATATATGCATAATAATTGAAATAAATATATAATTTTGCACAAAAGATAAATAGAGAATTATTTTAAGAATTTTAAATATTTTATTGGTATTCATTATAATTAAATAATCATAATCTTACATTATTTTATTGGTCATAAATCAGTTATCACAATATTATATTAAATTATATGCTATCAGTTGCCATACATATTTTGTTTGTCAGATTATTAAAATGCTACCACGTATTTATTATATCATTACATGAAGATATAAGATCATATTATATTATTTCATTATTTTATTATGGTAATAGAATTATAGTAAAAAGAAAATATATACAGAATTAGTTAAACAATGAAGAATATTATTACTGTTATTTATTATTATTAGTTTCAGTGTAGTAGATTATGACATAAAATCCCTTCTCATATTTTACTTTTATTAACTTAGAATAAACTTTATGAACCTGAGATTATTTTATTTGAGCTAGATTATTACAAATAGAAGATTAAGATTTAATTATTAGTTTAATCTTAGTGAGTAGAAGCTATTAAAGTCATAAGAATACTATGAGTTTGTTATTTGAAATAGTAATAAAGGGGGGATAGTGTTCTTATGCCATTGAGGTAGTATCCTGTGGGATATTGGCTCAATGTAATCTATCTTGTCACCTGTATTTTCACTTCAAGTCTCATGAAAATATTAAATATTTATTTAATTTATTTTTATAAACTGAACCTTATTTGTATTTTAAATTTGAGCTAGTGAAATATTTTTAATTTTAATGCTGAATATTTTAGTTATTAATTATTAACTGAGATAAAACCCATTTTATTTCATATCATATATCATCTGGAAGTGAGGATACACATAGGTTAGATTGTGGCGCGCCAACTTTAGGGGCAAGAGATGTGTTAGTAAGGGCATCAGATTCAACCAACTGCAGGTTAGATTATGGCCCCCAACATGGTTGGCATGATGTGTAGTGGAGCTACACATAGGTGAAGGTTAGAATATATATATATATATATATATATATATATTGTGCCCTTGTCTGTAGATCATAGGTAGGGTAGAAAGCT
>JAQFVV010002795.1:0-19127 GCA_028023455.1 Epiperipatus broadwayi | reverse complement strand
AATAATAATAATAAGAAGAAGAAGAAGAAGAAGAAGAAGAAGAAGAAGAAGAAGAAGAAGAAGAAGAAGAAGAAGAAGAAGAAGAAGAAGAAGAAGAAGAAGAAGAAGAAGAAGAAGAAGAAGAAGAAGAAGAAGAAGAAGAAGAAGCAGAAGAAGAAGAAGAAGAAGAAGAAGAAGAAGAAGAAGAAGAAGAAGAAGAAGAAGAAGAAGAAGAAGAAGAAGAAGAAGAAGAAGAAGAAGAAGAAGAAGAAGAAGAAGAAGAAGAAGAAGAAGAAGAAGAAGAAGAAGAAGAAGAAGAAGAAGAAGAAGAAGAAGAAGAAGAAGAAGAAGAGAAGAAGAAGAAGAAGAAGAAGAAGAAGAAGAAGAAGAAGAAGAAGAAGAAGAAGAAGAAGAAGAAGAAGAAGAAGAAGAAGAAGAAGAAGAAGAAGAAGAAGAAGAAGAAGAAGAAGAAGAAGAAGAAGAAGAAGAAGAAGAAGAAGAAGAAGAAGAAGAAGAAGAAGAAGAAGAAGAAGAAGAAGAAGAAGAAGAAGAAGAAGAAGAAGAAGAAGAAGAAGAAGAAGGAAGAAGAAGATTATTAAACTAATAATAGCTTTGAATAAAGATAAAAAAATTAAAAAAAGTATAGATCTCATATTAAAACATTTTTTATATCAAGGAAACAACAGTCCTAAACAGAAGAACTGACTATCACATCAAAACTGTAAGTAAAACAGATACTTAACAGAAAATTAGCCTAGACAGAAAAAACGGGAAACATACCATCAACACAGAAAAATAATGACTCAATTGGTGCCAAAATAAACACTAACTGTTTAAACAATACCAGTGCCACTAGAATATATACAAATATAGTGAAACCAAATTATAAAAAAACAATATGGAAAAAACTTAGCCCCAGTCCAAAATGGGAAATTTAGAAGAGCAAATCAGACTGACATCAATGACATAAATCTTAAAAATACTGATATTGTTAATCCCTCATTAGAAGCCAGGACTAAAGAAGAGATATAAGAAATCAATGCTAGCTTCGATAATACAATACCAAAAAAGCTGTTTAACACATTTAAAAAGTTTTTTTCAACAAAATCACTAGTGATAGAAGTAACAGGTAAAAATCTTACCCTATATAAATTTCCTAGAGAACTGCTGTATGAAGAGCTGACTAAAAAGCAATATGAGATATGATTTCATCCATTAGAGAGCATCCCAACTCCTGATACATTTTGGTAGAATTTTTTGATGAATATTAGCAAGCAAAGTTTGAAACTCAGATTAAGATTTTGGGAAACTATGCCCTAATAGTAGATGATAAAAATGTGAAAAACTACTTTACTGCAATAACCAAAAACACATATGTTGGATATAACATCCAAGCCTTTCAAAATCTAAACCAGCCATTTGGTGAAGCAATCTTCATTAAGCCAATATTCCTAAATGAAACTCTTACCTCAATATATAGCAATAGTTTCCACTTTAAAATCAAGCTAAATGATGTGGTAAACCCAGAAGATATACCCACTCAAATAGTTAATCAAGATGCCATATTAACAATCTACATGAAAGGAATAAGACCACAATGTTTCTCATGTTGACAGTATGGACACCTAGCAATTGACTGTGATGCTACAAAAAACATAAAAAATCAATCAATCACAGCACAGCATCAAGAAGCAAAAAGCTTCAAAAACTAATCAAACACAGTGCAATATCAAACAAGCACAGGACAACATCAAGAAGCAAAAAGCCTAATACAAACAGAAACAGCACCTGATAAAGAAGAAAACAGAACCCAAAAAAACACAAAACAATATCAAACTCAAAGCAAAAAGAGCATGGATGAGATTCCTGCTGAAGATCAAGCAGATTTATTACTTAGAAAAAAAGAGATCAAGAGCCAAATAATGATGAAACAACACCTGAAAAATACAGAAGTCTCCACTACCACATGAAAAGCAGATTATTAACCAAGACAAAGAGGAGACTGAGAATAAAAATCCAGCTGGAAAAGAACAAGCCTCAACTAATGACAAGTTGAAGACACCAAACCAAAATCACTGTGAACCCTAAGAATTAAAAATAACACAGCCACTAAAATAACACAACTGATTGCATCAAAGCCACCACAAATTATACAAACAAACACAGACCAAAAGCAAAGACCAGAGCAACTGCCAAAGAAAAATAGAGGGGGAAAAAGCAAGAAACTATGAAAAGCAGTACCAAATGATAGAAATAACTGATGAAGAATATGAACCACCGAGTCCATAGGTGAAGGTTTTACTGGAAAGTCATCCTCCTCACAGCTTGCACAGAATGGCTCTGAAAGGTTGTTTTTGCATCTATTTGGCCTTTAAAGGCCTTATTTTGCTGCTAATGTACTCTATCATTCACTAAATATCAGTTTTAGAGCATTCTTAACACAATTTCCCTATGTCTACTTTGTGCTTATCAGCATTTATCTATCTCACCCCCCTCCCATTTGGTGGGTGGTTCAACTGCTTCATGGACCATAAAGGGTTTTATTTCATCTTAGATTCTTAAATACTTCTCCTACTCAAATTCCCTGTCACTCAGAACTTGTTTATATAGTTTTTTGTGCCATTTTTAACTATTTTTTTTCAGACCCCCTCTGGGGTAACTAACTGCCTAAAATTTCCACTCAATTTTCTCATTACTCAACTAAAAAGTTTTCCAGTTGTCTTTTTTGCTTTTACATCAGTATATTCAATTTTTCCATTTCAAAATTGCTTTCTTCATATCACTTTTCATTCTTTCAAACAGTTTAGAGATGACTGCCACCTCTAGTGGAAAAAAACATGCAGACTCCTAAATTACATGAACAAAACCCTTCAAAATTTATCCAAATTTTATCCAAATCAAATTTCAAACATAATTCAACTAAAAAATATTATCACCAAAGAACTTATTTCAAAGTCTCCATCTCTTTGCCCTCTGAACTTTCCTCCCTTTCAGGCTGTGGTTTGCTTTATCAAATGTAAAAAGCAAGTCAAAATGAATAACATGACCAATCATAATACCGTTCGAAGGACAATGGGGAAAACTAATATTATTCATCTATAAAGGACATTAATCAGTCTGTTGCATAACTCAGAAGCTGCCTCTTTCATCCGTGAAACCTTTAAAGACTTAACATACAGCAATTCCCTAAAAATTAATGTCACATACGGATCCTCCATTTAATCCACCAGGGCAACCACATTGCCCTTACCAAAGACTCTTCTTTGCCTGGGCTACATACCCTTTCCATATCCCTTTTTTATTTCATATGTATTTCCTTTCCCTTGCCATATTGTAAATTTCTATTTTGCATTTAATAGTCTCTTTGTAAACCTTTTTTACTGCAGTATATTTTGTCTTTTTGAACAAAAGCTTTCATCACTGAGGAAAATAAAAGAATATGAATCAGATTATGAGGATGCACAAGACTGGCGAGCAACAGAAAAGCAAAACATGAACAAACACACCTACAATATGTAATCTCAATGAAATTTATAAATATGCAACTTTTTTCTCATGCATTAGTGAAGCCATAATTATATTATAATGTGTAATAGGTCTGTTTAGCGCTTTTGAGATTTAATGTTCGAATCTCATACTCATAGCTTTGTGAATGAAGACTGTTGTGATTTATTGTACACATATGCAAATGAGTTTGAATTTTTAATTAGTCCATTGTTTGGAGAGAACAAATCATGCCTCTCTTCTATTAATGGCACTGAGATCATTTGCTGCTTCTTTAACTTTTCTTTTGGCATCACTCTTCTGTGTACAAATTATTTAGGCAGAACTGGATTCTAATACATGGCCTGTAGCTGCTTGGTGGTCCCAGAATACTGAGTTCTTTCATTTTTTATTTTTAACCCTGTTATATACATACCTGTGTTGGTAAATTCTTGTATTAAGGTTAGCTCGAGTCTCACTGTAGTAAGATGCCTGGCAGCCTAATTGAGGGCATACCATTTTATAGACCACATGAGGGACTTGATCTCATTTATCTTTGGAGTTATTTATTAAACGGTTAGTACTGGAAGGTGTTCTAAAGCTAAATTTGGAGTTATTTATTAATCGGTTAGTACTGAAAGGTGTTCTGAAGCTAAATTTGAAATTGTTAAACTAAAAATTGGAGTAATTAATGTTAGATATTTGAATTCAGCCTCAAAAATTTTCAAGGTAAGACAACTCGGATTGCTTAAAACAAAAATCTATGCTGGATCCCTGACTGACCCAGCCAAATATTTAAACAGACAAGGATTTTGTGCATGCTCTAGGGACTCTTCAACCCCTTTCACAGGGACTGGTCTTCTAATAGCCACAGACTGCCCTTTCACTGCTTTTAAAGAAACTAATCATTGCAACCTTCCACCACAGAATCATAACAATTAATATAATCTTTGTATACATGCCTATACAAAACAAGAAGAAGATCAACACCATAATTGCAACTATTAATTCCATGCTGGCTGCCACAGCAGATCCCGACTATTTTAATAGGTAATTGCAATCCAACATATTGAGAATTCACACAATGATGACTTTATAGAACATCTATGCAACTGATGAGTACTCAAGGATTCTTACCAGACAGTGCAATATCGTTCCATAACAGCCAGTATTTCCCATTCATTGATCTAACTTTCTATGCCCCAATACTTCACCATCTGATAACAATAAAACTCACCCCATCATCTTTCTCAGATCACTCAGCTCAGATCATTAACAATCAACTGTGATCAAATCCAGGCACCCATACTAATAAGAACCATAAGAATATTGCTTCCAATGGCCATCCCTGAATTCATTTTCTCAGAAACATATATCATGCTAAACAAAATACAAAAAATAAATTTAAACCCCATGAAGCAATATCAAGCTTATATTGGTATACTCTCATTCAACACAAACCACATATTAATGAAGCAGCCAACACTCTCAAAACTATTAACACTTTCAGATCATACCCACAAACAATTAATAATGATCGAGCTATCACATCATACACAGCAATATATTTTTAAGAAAGCATGCACATATAACAATGTGTGTGATAGACTTAAAGATTATTTGTTGTAAAAAAGACAAATATACATTACCAAACAGCACACCTGGACCAGGGAGAATATAAGATGATCACTTGGAAGCCTGCCAAGCATTAAAAAGACAATGGCAATACAAATAGATAAGGGAACATATGCAAGTCACAATATGATTATACTTATTTTTGAATATTTCAAACAGAAACTTCAATCATGACAAACAGTAAAAAATTCATCTTACCCTTATGGATAAGTCAGAAAACCTACATGTCTGGTAAGAAGAGGTTATTTCTAAGCAAGTTGTTGAAGAGGACTGTCAAGTTTTAATCCAGTAGCTGAAGAAGACAATTGGAGAAAAAAAGTTTATTCCACAGCTGATAAATAAAAAAGAAACAGAAGTCTTCACCAATCTGCTACATTGTACAGCCAGACATCTAACTAATCTGTTGCATAGAGCAGCAGAAGTATTAAACCGGTCTTTATCATACTATGAGTTTAATTATAAAATAGTTTCTACAATAAAAACCATGTGCTAAATTCAGCTACAATCTATATATCTTTTTTCTTACAATCTGCCTTCAGTGGTATAAAATATAAAGAAGTTATCTCTTAAAGTAATCTGAAACATGATTTATTCAAACCAAGAGCATGAGTCTTTATATGTGTTAGTTTTACCTGGAAATTTTACTGAAAAAATGGATAAAATTTACTTTGTGTTAACCTAGAAATGTGGCATACCAAGAAAATCAGAAATTAACTATGTACATGCATAGAAGCCTACAGGAAAAAACTTACAAAATTATAACTGGAAAGAAGAACTCCACAAAAGAATAAAACCACACATAGTTAAAGGTATTTTTGTGTGCACACCGTGTTTTCATTTATAGTAAAAATGATTTTTTATATAAAAATAATAATTTATAAATGTAAGAATTGATAATTATAAATATTTTCTTTAAGTTAATATTTTCAAATTGTGAACATATTTTTTTCAAAAAACCATTGGTCACCACTTTTCTTCGTTCTTTTAAGGTGTTCTATATGTTAAATTACCCAGCTGCACTCAATCTTTTTATAAAGCTTCCATTTTTAATGTATTAATTTTAAAAAAATTCCAAGAGATACCAACAGTATACAAATTTTTTTAGACCCTTGTCTGTGATTGGCAGCACATTTTACCATTTTGATAAAGCTAGGAAGAAAGTGGGAATTTGTGTTGGCTCATGCTTTATATTCTTTCCCTTTGTAGCTAAATGCCATCAAAATGTTATTTTGAATAATTGTTAATGATTATGATACAATATTTTTGTAAAAGACTTATTATTAAACCAAAAACTATGTCACTATACGGGATTTTTCTTTAAAAACATTTTATTTCTAAAAAGAAAGCTCCTAGAATGTATAGAAAGTGAGTTACAAGATATGAACATCGGTAGAGAAATAGTTATTACAGGCTAAAAAAATCATTTTTGTAAAAACTGTAAGTGAAATACTTTGATAATTAATAATTTATTAACTTTTAGAATTTTTTTGTTTCTTTGATAATAACTAATTTTAAATATATCATTCTCTAAAAACATGCAATTTTAATTTTTAATATTTCATTCTTCTAACTTTTTGACTAAGTGTTGTGAAATCAATAATTATGAGTTCCTTATTATCAGTGAGATATTTAGTTAGATGTTTATTTTCACAATTTTAAAATATTAATTTAAAATATATTTTTATTTTAATTATTAGAACACTTAAATATTCATAATGTAGTATATAAATTAATTTTGTAGTGTGTGTAAAAAGATTGAAATTGCACAAACAAATCAAACAATATGGAATTGCAACACAAATATTAATCATTAGAACCTATTCAAAAAATTGCAGGCAAGGTTGACACTTTTGTAGTTAAGTATAGAAAGATTATTTTGATTTTAAAAATGTTCTAACTTTTAGCAATTTAAAGAAATAACTTAATGGATTAAAAGTTAATTAATCTAATGAATAAAAAATCAATTTATTAATTATAATTTTTATATAATTAATTTAATTTTTTTGATAAAATGAATGTTTAAAATTTCATACTATTGTGTCATTTTTTTCACTTTTGTTTAATGTTAATCAGTTAGTTATTAAATAATCATTATTAAAAGATTTTAGTCTTAAAGTCTTTATTCTATCCAGCTATCTGTTACATGAATTATCAGTGTGTGTCACTTTATTTCAACAGCATTAGTGTTGTAAGATTTTTAAATCATTCCATTAAAATTATTTAATTATAGTAGGGTAAACCTATGAATTAGTTAAAATAACATATAATAAGCTATTTTATTTATTTATTTATCTCTTGCTCACAGTAGCAGTTCATAGAGTTCCTGCTTCCTGAGCTAGATTAGGACATAACTGAAAGTAAGATGGTTTAGGGTTTAGGTTGGTGTTTAGATTTCAGATGATAACTTTGGATGGTACAAAAGTTTATTATCCTTTAAAATCCAAGCACTACATTTCAATTTATTCTATTGATTTGTTACAAGTTAAAGTTTATAGCTAGCCAGTACATTAATGGTTGTATATGGACAGGGCACTGGTGATGATCATCATGTTTCAGTATATCAGCTGTATTTCATTGTTTTATATTCTAATAAATAAGCACTTACATCTGCATTAAAATTATTGTTTATATAATCTGCCCCAAGTTTTGCATTGCCTAAATAGGTAGCCTATCTATAATGAACCCATTTGAAACCCAGTCACAAGGTTGACTGTTGATTTTTGTTGTTGATTGTTTGTAATAATGAATGATTTTATTATTACTTTTGATTAATGGTGGAAGAAGTTGTAGTTAGTTTATTCTTTGCTGAACTTTCATGCTCATTCCTTTCACATGTATTCCTTTTGATTATCCTATGGTCAGGATAATCATTTCCCATCTTTTCATAATTCAATTGTGATATGTTGAGTACAATTACAAATGGTGACCCAATGTGGGACCATATTCTCCACATGTTACCCCTTCTTATTTCATACATTGCAATATATAGAGTTAGCCAAATTATGAGTGAAATATATGTGCTTGTCCATTTCCTGATGTTTAATGTCAGTTATTATAAATAGTTATGCATACATATGTAAATAAGCTTTGAAAATATTTTCTTTAATATGGTGATAATGACCAATGCCCAAACCACTATTTGTGATATTATGCAAGATCCTGTAGAACATAAGTTATTCCTGATGAAAAGGGCATGGAATAAAAATCAAACCAGATGATATTGCATGTAAATATGTTAGCAAACTATTTAAAGCAATAAGAAAACAATAGTTTATTACAATATATTATAATGTTTTATCAATAAAATCATTTCTCCAAAGTTTTTTTCTCCTTTAAAAAAATTTTTTTTTTAAGTTCACACATATGGTAGAAACAATAATCATTAATAAAGTATCCATAGTTAATTTGATTAATTTTAAAAAAAAGTAATCTTTATTTTAAACCTTATAATTTGATTATTACCTATTAATATTTAAAAACTTCTGAATAAACTATAATGAGCAATATTTCTGTAGTGAAATTTACACTACAGAAATATTATTTATTATTAAATAATTTCTAGCCTAATGAATGATTATTAGAAATTATTAATGTATTCTGAATAATATATTTATTATCATCTCTCACATCTCTGGAAACCTGCTCACAATTATGTGGAAGACCACATAGCCAACAATTAAATAAATAGAGCATTGTGTGTGTGTGTATGTGTGTGTCTTTTTTCCAATTTTGTGGTCTACTCTTATAAAACTTGCTTTATATTCTGAGCTATTATTTTATGTAAAATATTTTCAGCCAATCTCTTACATCATTCATATATTTTGTTCATAACAAAACATTTAAAACTTTAAAAATCCAATAAACCAATGTTCTTTTCAACTACAGTCCAGTTTTTTTTTTTGTTTAAATTTTCTTTTTAAACTTGTTTTATTTAACATAAATTTATAATATTTTATTTAATTCACAAAGTTTTAATAGTTCTTTTTTATGGTCACTGTCTAGGTATTTATATCACTCTTATTGCCAATATCTATATATAAATGATCAAAATGTCTGCGAGTTATGCAATATTTATTTGAATTTATTTGAAATACACCAAGCTTTGAAAATAACTTATGGATTAAAATTTTTATAATTTTATGCGTTACTCTTATTTTATCAGTTAAGATAAAGACATTAAACACCTTAACATCTCACACAAACAACCGCCAGAATTTTTTTTATTTACAAATTTTAATTATTCTTCGTGTATCAAAGCATCGGCCGGGAAGCGAACCGGCAAACCCGGGATAACTGCTTGTAAGGCGGCTGTGCTGACCACTCGGCCACCAACGCTTGACCCAAATTTTAATTCTTGCCTTATAAATGGAACATTTTGATAGTTGTTTCTACTTATGTTTAGATACTTTCATGTCTTCAGTTTATAACGTGGGAATAGTTTTATTATGCGAATTGTATAAATAATAAGATAAATTTGTCTGATCATATCCCAGAATTTATAACAAGTTTGAGAGGAATATATAATAAATCTGGAATACTGATAACTAATAAAATGGAAAAACACACAATTAGCGTGCCCAATGTGAAACTATATGTGACGCGCACACACTTTTATATGCATAAATATGTATGTATATAAAGTGTGTTTGCGCGTGCGTGTTTGTGTATGTAAATTTATACTTCAACTATTAAATAAAAAGCAACTCTAAAGGTTATCTTGTACTTTTTATGTTGGCCATGAATATGAGGGAAAACCTCGAAAGCGCTCGGCCCATTTAATTGTTTTTGGTTTTTGCAGCTTCTTCGTCAGCGGGTAAATCGCTTTTATATGATATATTAGATCACAAAATATTTTCCTATACTTGGTAATTTAAAAATTTAATAATTTAAATTATTTTTTATAAACTTATATATAAATTCATTTATGCATCGCCTAACCAAAGGTATTTTAAAATAAATAGTTCAAAACATATTTCAAATTTTTATCATTATATATGTGTGTGTGTATTAAGAGCATTTTCACGTAGCTACTAAAATTTTTAACATTGTGAATGACTATATAAGTCTTTTAATGTATTTACATTTGAACTTTTCTAAAGAGTGTAAATATTAATAAGTGAAACAATTAAAATACAGCCAGAGTTTTAGCAAAGTGCTAAAACTTGTTCTGGATAATTTATTATTTTTTTATTTAATAATAGACTATTAGACCTAAACAATAATTAAATGTGTGAAAGAAATATTTAAACCAGTATATCGTATAGTTATTCAATCTTTTGTTTTTGATCTTTTTATTGAACAAAAATACTAAATAGGTATTTAACAGATTTATAAAGAAAGAGATTGAATTTTTTTCTAGTTTAAACGCAACAGTTTTTCGATTTCAGTCTCTTTGTCAAATCAGCCTGAATATTTTTTTTATTAAATGTAAATTTAGATCACGTCATTTTATTAAAAAATCGATACGCTGTTTATATTAACAAAACATAACAGTATACCCAGACGAATGCGTAGATATATTTGTGTTTTTTTTATTCCTCAAAAAATTCACGTTATTATAAATATATGTATTGCTTATTCATAAAAATCCTCTTACAATAGAATTAACTATACTGTGTGTTTTTTTATTTTTATATCTGTGCTAAAGAAAATCTCTAGTTTAATAAATGATTAGTAATAATCATTACGTGTTTATCAAAAAAGTTGATAACGTAAAAGTTGGGTGAGGAGTAAATTGACGCTTGAAAATAAAAATGAATTAATTTGCTCTACATAAGTATTCTTCATGTAATAAAGATATATATGAGAGATGATGACCTTTACCAACTGATGAGTGCTGGTTCAGCACGAAATGCATCTTGGGGGTTATTTGTCTTTTATTGTATCGTTATTTATATGAAATTATTTATGAAATAAAAAAGAATGGAGAAATATGGACGTTGTCTATACTGTGTTTTGTTTATTATATAATATACAGTATGTTCAGTATATATGCAATTAATATTCACATTTGAATTTAAAGCAATTTCATGCTTCTGCAAGTCAAAGAAATATTTTAAGTCACACCTGATTTCGATTAGTCAGTTATTAAACATTATACTGAGCCAGAAAAACAGAGTCCACAAAATCATCCCGGAAATAATGTTCTGAAAATTTCTGTAATGTTGATTTTTATTTTATTCCAAATTATTGAGATGTGTTTATTTGTTACATTATAACATCATTAATTATCATACCATTTACATCTTTCTTTATCACTTTAACAATACTATTTTTTATATCAAAATTTTATTCTAACACTTTCGACTGTCATGCAGTCATCATCAGAGATACAATATCCAAATATGTAATTATCCAATTAATACATTTAATACACATATTCATATGCATAATTAAATACATAAATAAAATGTACATTTTAACCTAACCATTATAAATAATCATTTCCCTTTTTATTACTTTACTCTTAAATAATTTTATCCACATTTATTTTATATTATTTTATTTTTAAAAATTATTTATTATATTTTTTATTCTAAAAACTTTAACTTTTTATTCTTCTATTTAATACATATTATTGTCTTTGTACTTATATTTTTAATTCACTTCTAACCTTTTCTTATTCTTATTAAATATTTTATAATAAATTATTAAATTTTTCCCCATTACAAATTACTTTTTTTACATTACAAAAATTACTCACTTCTTTACAATCCTATTTCCAAAATCCAACTGACAAAATTTTAATCAGAATAAGAAAAAGTTAGAAGTGGATTAAAAATATAAGTAAAAAGACAATCATCATCATCAACCATTATCAATCCACTGCAGGATGGAGGTCTTTCCAAGTTCAACCCATCTTCTCTGAACTTTAGCTTCTCTTCTCCACATCATCTGTGCACACTTTCTTATTTCATCCATCCATGTCACATGTGGTCTCTTTCTGGGTCTTTTACAATCTCTTGGAATCCAGTTTAAGATTTCAATTGTCCATCTATTATCATCTCTTCTAGCAATATATACAACCCAATTCCACTTCAGTCTTTTAATTTTTTCAATGAGATCAGTAACACCTGTTTAATATGTATTAAATAATAGAATAAAAAGTTAAAGTTTTTTAGAATTAAAATTATAATAAATAATTTTTAAAAAGTAAAATAAAGTAATATAAAATAAATATGGATAGAATTAATTAAGAGTAAAGTAATAAAAAGGAAAATGATTATTTACAATGGTTAAGTTAAAATATATATTTTATTTATGTATTTAATTATGTATATGAAATGTATTAATTGTATAATCATATATTTCGATATTGTAGCTCTGATGGTGACTGCAGGACAATCAAAACTGTTAGAATAAAGTTTTGATATAAAAAAATAATTTTGTTAAAGTGTTAAAGGAAGTTGTAAATAGTATGATATATAAAAGTAGAAAACAATATATAAAAAAAGGAAGAAGAAAATTACATTACTTCCATCATTAATTAAACCATAGGGGTTTTTTTTGTAGTGCTGTTTATATTTTCCCAATATGCATGCTAAATGTTTGATTTTTCATCTTATTAGGCATCAATATGACAAGTCTCATACTCTTTAATTTTAATTAGAAAGTTGTAATAAATAAATAAAATACAAATATAGGAAATAGTGTTTACTCATGTAATGATAAAGAAAAATTCAGTTGACATAAACTTTAAAATGATAAACTATTAAAAACATGGTTGAACATATTATTTACTAGGAATCATATTAAAGTAATATATCTACTCAGAGTTATGAAGAAATCAATAAGATAATTACTTGAAAAATATTTAAACAGAGCAGTCTTGAATATGAGAAGCTCCTATCTGAACTTTGTGCTATTAAAAATACTAATCTAGTTATTAACTCTAATTGTATCCATTTGTATTCATAGATTAATTATGAAGTAAAGACAGGAATGGAAATACATTAATGTGATAACTAGAGAAATATATTAATAGTACTGCTTCTAGACAAATATCAATTATTAATAACATATGCCCCAAACCTATATTATTTGATCCTGTAGCCAATGATAGTTTTTTTGTCTTAAATTTAATTAAAAACAAAAAAAAAATCTTTTTTTTTTTTATTTATAATCAAATATTTTATTTGTATTTAAATTCAGACAAGTCTTTATATAAACATGAGAACATAAAAAAATCTCATTTTCTTCAGCATTTTAAAATATCAATTCATTTCTTTTAGAGTGTTCTATGTATAACAAATTACATATTCTCAACTAATAATCATGATGTAAACAAAAGTATACCAGGGTATATTTAAGTAGAAAAATATAATAGAAAACTTGTTTTTATGTTACTATCAATTACTATTGACATCTTCCAAGATAAGCCATTTGCTCTTAATAGCCAAAAATAAACTGTTTATTTTGAGTTAGCATAGAATAAAACATGTGGACTTCGTTTTTATTTCCAATCCAAAGTCTTATTTGGATTTAAATTCAAACATCTACTTTTAAAAGTACAAAAACTTTAAAAGGTCACAACTTTCTGTCATCTTGAAAATATCAATTCACTTCTTCATCATGAAATAAACTTGTATTTACAAGTATACAGAGAAGTTGTAATTCTTCTAAGTGTTTAGACTTATAAAGATAAGTGACAGTTTAAATTCTTATAAGATAAGTTCAATAAATACAATTTCCACAAACTTCAAACACTTTTTAGCAAACTCTTTATTTGTACATACACCTACGTTTCGACTGACCTGCAGTCTTCTTCAGAGTTATTATATAATGAACAAAATAAAATAAAATAAAAAACATAACTATATAATAAAACATAAAAAAATTTTAAACAATAAAAAAACATAGGTGTATGTACAAATAAAGAGTTTGCTAAAAAGTGTTTGAAGTTTGTGGAAATTGTATTTATATGATATTACGGCAAACATAAAGAAAAAGTGTGATTTTGGTAAGATAATAAGTTACCAATAAAGCAAGGTTCACTTTTCATTTTATGTAAATTCATGGTATAAAGGCTCCTGGAACAAGTAGTCTGGTTTGGGATTGTTAATAGTAATTGTTTTTTTAACAATATAATTGCTAAAATGTAAGCACTAATTACTTTATGAAAATATTTAATAAACATGTATACATATATATGGATTATTATTATAATAAAAATAGAAATGGGATGATAATATCCATATAAATAGAAATAACTTTTAAAAACAATTCAAACAAGATGTATTATAGGTTTAATAAAAAAACTGGGTTTGCCTCCGAGATTGTAAGTTAGTAATAATTTATCATTTCTTGGTAACATCAAAGTTAAAGATTATTTATATTTACATGGATATTATCACCTTGTTTCTTTTTATTACAGTTTAATGTCTTCATATTTATAATATCTCTCTGAGTTTAAATCAATAAAAAAATTAGTTTGAGTGATTTCAATAATAGTTCATAGTTATTAATAACATGACCCCAATTGTTTATATATAATAAAAATGTCCAATAATTAAAAACTATTGTAATAACAATATAACAGTGATTAACTATTATATACATGTCTTTCAATCTGCAGAAGTTCTTTCAGTTAATTCCTTAACACTCCTCAACTGCCATTAAATTCTGTTATGTTTTTGAATTTAATAGCAGTTGAGGAGGATTAAGAAATTAACCAAAAGTACTCCTGCAGATTGAAAGACTGTATATATAATAGTTAATTACCATTATTTTTACTATATATATATAATATTATGATTCGATGTCTGTATTTTTAAAGCAATATACGTAATTATATAATTGAATATTTGTAAATACAGTAACTAAATAATTAAAAAAATTTTATCCACTTATCCCAGTAATCTGTGTCAACTAAAACTTTGAAATGCTAACTTTCCCACAATTCCGTGATCTTAATGTTTGCTGCTTGCCTGTTAATTATATTTGTATATTAGCATAGCTTCCTTTATTTTTCTTTTATTGTTATTTTTTTCAATTTGCAATATTTTTACACTTTTTCAATTTGCAATATTTTTACACTTTAAAATTGAAGTCAAAACCATAAATTTATGGTTTTAACAGTGTAAAAATATTGCAAATTGAAAAAAATAACAATAAAAGAAAAATAAAGGAAGCTATGCTAATATACAAATATAAACATGACATAATCAAAAGCGCTCCTAAGTGGATAAATTTTTTTTAATTATTTAGTTACTGTATTTACAAATATTCAGTTATATAATTACATATATATATATATATGGACTGTAATGAAGACTAATAGTCATTTTGCTTATTTTCTAATTGACTGTATCATATGTCATTTTTAAATCTGGTTAAAACCAAACTTCTTGTGATCATATATTTTCAATGAGAGAAAAAAAATGATGTGCAAAATATTGTTAAATTAAGATAAAGCAATGTAAAGTGGATCAAAAAGTACTTGCAATAAAATTTATAAAATTAGCTTCACAAAAGTGAATGTTGTTAGCTGAGAGGTCAGCACAGCTAGCTGCCTTGCAAGCAAGCAGTTGCTTGCAGACAGTTGTGTGGGTTCGCCTCCTGGCCGATGCTATGACATATGGAAAAAAAGTGAATGTTCCCTAATTATAATAAAATTACTAGCAAAAATCTATTATTTTAGTTAATACAGAAGTAATTTTAACATATAAATCATCAATATCATGTGTGAATGAATGGAGCTTGATGTAAACATGAAAGATGATAATCAAGAATACCAAAAAACAATAATATTCATGAATAATTTTATCTGATGTCATCAATACACAAATAATTATATGTGTCAATTTGATATATAATTGTTACAGGATATTTCAATAAACATAATATTAAATTTCCTATTTTATAGCCTTTAAAATTTTGGTGCAGATGTTAAAAGATCAAGTATAATAAACAATGGTGATATTGTATAACAGTCAAACATTTTCTAAAAAATTATAGAGAGGAATAAGTGTGTTCCAAATGTCATTTATTATTTACTGTATCTAACTGGAAAAAATATCTCCCATCATTGTTTAAAATAATTCTATTGAAAAATCTAGATGTGCAAAAGTCTTATCTATAAATGAAGAATTACAGATTTGAGACTGTTGTAGAAATGGAATTTTCAGATAGATTGGATATTACTAAACTGACATATCATTATAGAAGTAGTTTGTGTAGTGTAAATGTTTGCATATGTATCACATGCTTTATGTTCTTGAAAGTTTCTGAACCTCTCAATTTTTATAAAATGTATTACCATTAAACAAAATGTCAGATGTTGCAACCACTAATACTTATTATTTATTTTGCATTCAGATTGAGATTATTAGCATTTTTGACAGCAATTATATAAATACTGCCTTTTCCATATTTTTGACATTTAGGATATTATATTTTTGAATTATCAAAATTATTTTTTTACATTTGAATTTTTGTTTGTTGTTTTCTTAGTATTAATGTAAAGACCATTATCTAAAATACAATGTATAGTTTCATAAGTTGCTTATGGGATTAGTTAATCATAATATTTAATGTGATTATAACATGATACCATTTACGTGTGACACATCTTTCATTGTTTTTGTACTTAGTATTACATTATATATTTAAAATAGAAAGTATGTTGTGTACACACATATCTACCTACATGCAAACACACACATACTATTTATAGCACTGAAATAGTTTTGAAATTCGAAGAACATTTAGGAAGTTATAAATAAATCATTTTTATATAGCGTTTATAAACTGTAATATTTAAAACAGCATTACGCTGTTGCACATGCGCTTTGAAGATTTTAACTATAAATGAATGAATAATAAATATTGAATATTACTCATCATGATTTATCAATTATGTTTTAAAGGGGTTCATATTTGTTCCTACTTTTTTATCACATTTGGGGCAATAATTATTTTAGATATGTTTTTAATCACTACCTAAATCTTATTCAGTAGCAACTTTTTCACAAAATTGTGCCATCTGTTGCAAACCATAGTAATCAGTGGATGCACTAGGTGGCGCTATTGTATGAAAATAGTTGCAACAACTTTAACAGAATGTGTAAGCATAAACAATGGTGGTTACCTGATGTTTTAATGGTTTAAATGTTCAGTGACGTTCTTATCATTTGAAATTACTTTTTCTAAGTAGACTATTTATTTTAAACCATATTTTTTTGTGTGTGTTATTGTCAACAAATTCATATTTGCTATTTTACTCTGATTATGATTTATTATTTTCTTATTAGGTTCAATTTTTTTAATATCCTTGCCTTCGACTCTCAATTCATGAATTGTGGCAATCGTGTTCCATTACAGTCACAATATCATAATATTGAATGGATTTCAATGTTTACTATTTGATGAATAATATTGCATAATGGTATATTATAAAAAAGGATGGAGTGTTGATTAGAAGTTTTAAACAGAAGTAATAATAAATGAATTTGAATGGTATATTATTGGATAATTACTAGGAAGAAATCATTAAGTAGATTGCAAGATTGGATTTTATCACAATATGTCATTAATCTGCTCTTGAAAAGTTTTTTCTTCTAACAAATAATTATCATGTTTAAGTTTTATAATATAAATAATAAAAAACGATCTATTACTAACCATTTGAAACATGTTTGTTATAGAGATAATTTAATGATAGAGAGACATTAAATCTTTTTTTATATCACAATTGCTAAAATATATTCTTAAAAAATGTTTGATAAATTTATTATTCTCTTGCCTAATATTTCTTCTTTAAAAGTGTATAAGAATGTAACAATATATATATATATTGTTTATATGAAGATTGGAAAGTGTTTAAAATAAAAAATTAAAACAAAAGATATATTATTATTAATTTTTATTAGTCATTCACTTGACTAGATATTATCCATTTTATGGATAATAACACTATAGAAAAGCTATATTATTATTATTTAAAAAGATCCATTTAAAATATACTTAATAAAAATGGTAATTCATATACGCTATGGATAAATAAGGTGGTAAATTTAATAAAATTGATTGAAATTATTGTCTGCTTGGTTTTACTAAGCAGGCGTAATTTTGGATAAATATAGAATACATTGATTTGAATAATGTGTATTGAAAATCTCCAGTGTTTTAAACTGAACTGGGTTATAATCATATGTTTTAGTGATCAGAAATAATAAAAAAATATGGATTGCTGAACAAATAAGTTAGAAGAAAAGGTTTATCCCTTCATTTTCTACAACATTTCCCAAAAAATTGGATGAAGGAATTATCTTAAATAATTAAATAATCCAACAAATCTCTCTTCAAATTTAATGGAGTGGGCCCTTTTTTCCTTCAAACTCAAGTTTGTTTGTGGATTTAAATGAAGAAAGCTATTTTTATAAGTGTGAGAATGGAGAGAATAGCAACTTTCTTGATATTCTGAAAATAATGTTTTTAGCTTCCCCAGAGAGTTATATATGATGAATGAAATGTTTATATATATTGTTATTATAATAATGAATAGAAATGAGGAGATATTAACCATTAAATAGATGTCTACTTTACTTTTTGATGTTTTTTTTTATTTATATGTCAAATTATTGACTGGGAGGCAAACCCAGGTCAGCTGCTTAGAAGGCAGCTATGCTAACCACTAGGCCACCAATGCTTGACCACTTTTTGATGTTACTGTGAAATTGTCAATTGTTACTAATAAATAATTCCTGAGGTGAAGCAAGTTTTTCTGATAAACTTTTAATATCTTTTTTGTTGGGTGTTTTTTTTTTTTCAAAAAAAGAATTTTATTAACTAAATCAAAAAAGAATACAATGACAAATCAATCTTTGGCCTCGAGTCGTCTGCTAATTAGATTTCTGCCAGATGGCCTGATGCTGGTAACTGAAGATGTTGGGTTGCAAATTCTTACTAGACTAGGTCTACGCTAGCTCAGGATTCAATGTGTAGCCAGTCTAGTGCAATAAGCCAGTCTCTATCATGAGTACTTCTTAATAGTTTTAAGAAGGTATTGCTGACCTTTTTATTTGCCAAAG
>JAQFVV010002794.1:0-19146 GCA_028023455.1 Epiperipatus broadwayi | reverse complement strand
TAAAGTATTATAAAATTATATTTATGGAAATTACAAATTATTTTCAGAGAGAATAATAAAAAAACAAAATTATTTTCGAAAAATATTGAAGATTTTAGTAAAAATATTCAAGATTTAGTAAAAAAAAATATTTACTTTTCTACAACGTAAAAGTCGACCTTTTTGTTTATATTATAGCTTTTGTGTTGCCGAAATTGAATATTTTAGAATAAATAAATAGCAATTTATTTTTGAAAGAACTTTCGTTCTCTTCATAACCTGAAAAATTAGTAATAGACTTTTTATAAATGTATCTGAGTTGAATTTAATATTATAGGCAAATATGTTTTAACAATAGGCTTTGTCTTCAGTTTGTGAGTTGGCCAATTAAAAGATTTGATTTTTACCTCATACAACCAATAATATAATTAGCGGTTAAGGATATATATAGATTTTTTTTTTTTTTTTAATAAAAGGAAATTGTTTTTCTTTGAGTTGTGGTTGTTGGTAATAAGAAAGGGGAGTGAGATAAGGTATATTTTTGGTTATGAATATATTTTGTAATTTTTTGTTTATTTATTTATTTTTATGGAATATGTGTTATTTGTTATATATATTATTTTATTTTAGTGTGCCTTGAAAAAGACTATATAAAATAGTTGAAACGTTGGATATATATATATTTATTTTTTTCCCATGTAATAGTCATATAAAAAACAAGTTTTAAAAAGGAGTTAGTTTGTTTTATTTCTATTCTTTAAATGTGTGGATTAGGTAAATTAAAATATCTAATCCTACAATTATACTTTATATGCATTGATTTAATTTTTTTATTGCAATTTACCATTTTTCCTTTGTTTGTATTTTTCTGATAATTTCTTTCTTCCATTATGAAGATACTGTTTTCTGATCAAACACATTGCCAAAGTCTTTTTTCATGGTTAAAAAAAATGAATTTAATTCTTAATCACTTTTAGTTATTTTATATAGTTGTAATTCTTGAATTATTTTTACATTTATATTAATACTTATCTTCCCATGGTAAACAAAGATACAGATATTATTAGAACACTAAATTGTATATACAATCTTCAATTATGCCACTAACAATTTCTTTTTTTTAAATTATTAATAACTTTATTAAAGTAGACAACAATTCTAAAACTAATTTTATAATCATTTTTACAAACCACACTAATTCCATAATCCACTTTTGGAAAGTATAGTATTAATATTTACCATTTATCTTTCCAATTTTTATTACCATCTGTACTTCTTTCATAGTTGAATTTATCCTTATACCTATGAAATACTTAATTAATATAACCCCTTTTATTAAATCCTTAATACATAAACATGGATTATATTTTTTATCATTTCAATATTTACAATGTAGCTTAATTTTTAAACTTTAAAAGATTATATTTAAAATTATAAAGATATCATGATGAGAGGTTTTATTTTAATGAAAATTTATACTTTTAAGTATTTTTTGTTAAAAATGAACATAATAAATAAAAAAAATGCATTTACATATTTTTTGAAAAACAAAAATACTGTCCATAGACATTAGATATTTTCCCCCCAAAAATTTCAGTAATATGATGGGGGGGGGGGGTATAACCAGAATTGTTCTCCAGTAAGTATGCCTATTGTTGTACATGCTTCTGCTATTACTCCTTACAGGAGCCTTTCTCCATCAATCTGCCAAATAACATTACCATATGAAATTGTGGAACCACATAGCACATTTTTTGTAAAGTGCATTTTGTGTATTTGTCAATTTTTATAATGGCTGAAAAGTTGGAATAATGTGAAATTCTGTTTACTTTTAGGGAAATTAGCAAGGAAAACAGTTGTAGTGCTTGAAACAGATTGCAAAAAATGTATTATGGGGAAAACACAAGTCTATGAATGGTTTAATGAAAGTGTCAAATTCACCACATTCCAAAAAAAAGAACATCGAATAAAGTCCAATGTCAAGACAATGCTGATTTTTTTAAGCAAAGGGCATTTTGCTCTCAGAATTAGCTTGTAACAGTCAGATGTTTTATCTACAAGTTCTGAAACATTTGTTGATGTGGTAAAATTTAAAATGACCCATTTTGTGGCCGAATGAGAAATATTAGTTTTACCATGCAATGCCTCTACCCAAAAAGTCTTGAGTGTGAAACAATTTTTAATTAAATCCAGCATGACCCAGCTTATCTATCAGTCATATTTGCCCAATATCTAAACATGGGTCTATTTTTTATTCTCTTGAATAAAAAAATGCCTTTTTTTGTGTGGACTTAAGAGGTGGTGAAGAAAAAAACAACACAGGCATTTAAAGGCTTCATTTTGTTTCCAGATTATTTTAAAAAGTGAAAACACATTTAGACTAGTCATGATCATCATCAACCATTATCAATCTACTGCAGGATGAAGGTCTCTCCAAGTTCAATCCATCTTCTCTGATTTTAGCTTTTCTTCTCCACATCACCCCTGCACTTATTTCTTCCACCCATTTCACATATGGTCTCTTTCTGGGTCTTTTACAATCTCTTGGAATCCAGTTTAAGATTTCAATTGTCCATCTATTATCATCTCTTCTAGCAATATGTCCAGCCTAACTCCACTTCATTCTATTAAATAGATAGTACTTTGAAGGTGATTAAATTTAGAACATTTTAACATAAATAACAATTTCAGTTACTTTTTGATAGCTTAAAAATAAATTAAAAACAGTACTATTTAATATTATTTTTTATAATTCATAAACTTAATCAAAAATTTAAAAACTTTTATTTTGCTTTCTTTTATAGATCAATTCTGTTCTTTTTAAAAAAAAAAATTGAAATATCATAAAAAAATTTAAAGCAATAAATATTACAAGATCTAAAATGTAATATATGGGTAAGGGAACAAACAGGTGTTACTGACCTCATTGAAAAATTTAAAAGATTGAAGTGGAGTTGGGCTGGGCATATTGCTAGAAGATATAATAATAGATGGACAATTGAAATCTTAAACTGGATTCCAAGAGATTGTAAAAGACCCAGAAAGAGACCACATATGAATGGATGGATGAAACAAGAAAGTGTGCAGGTATGATGTGATAAAGAGAGGCTAGAATTCAGAGAAGATTAGTGGCCTTTATCCTGGTTGGCTGATGAAACCTGGGGTCAATTGTGATTTATAACATTGAATGACATTAGTGAAAAAGACAATTGCTTAATGGATTATCTCAAGCTCATCACTGATAGCTACTAGACCACTCCAATGCCAACAAACAAAGGGCCAGATTGTAAGGACAATAAAACCACCACAGCTATTGTCTATAAGTATTATTGAAACCTGGAAGCAGAGGGGTAATGAGACAACATGGTAATAAGAATTTTAGAATTGTTATCACCAAAGTGAACTCAAATGACACCTTTTAAACATCGAACTATTCATTGTAAATAACTAATTGTGAATAAAGTTTATTTGAAATGAACTTTTAATAATAAGATTTTTTTTTTCAAAACAAATTGAGGGTAAAAGTTATATTTCATTTCATTCGTGTTTACCAAAAGATATCATTTTTTTACTTCATTAAATATTAAAATGATCATATAAATAATAAAACAATTTCTATATATATTTCAAAAGAGTTTCTATGTGTATTCATAAATAAAATAACACGTTTAATTTTCAGTATTGAATAAACAGTTGAAATTAAAAACCACATGAATAGAATCTCTACTAATGTTTGAAAATGATACCCATTCAACGTGACAGAAGTTTTTGATACAATGATTAATAAATGTCATCTAAAATAGTTCAGAAGAGATATTTATGTTATTCACAATAAACTTCTCATGTTATTGTTTAACTACAGGTGAAAATTCAAATTGTATTATTTCAAAATATTAGGTTTGTTATAGTTTTCAAAATAAAGTATTTAATTAATAAACAAACATAATACTTTTCATGAATAGCTTTTTCAAAAAACATTAATAATTAAATCTGACCTATAATACAAGTTTTACATAAATAAAATACTTGATTTGTTCACTTTTAATTAAAAATTAATTTTATGGGAAGATTTTCTTGTGTTTTTAACGAATATTTTAAGTGAATGAGTAATATACTTTTGAGAATAACCTAACACTAGTCCCTCTGATTTGAACTGCTCTCTAAATTAGAAATTCTATTTTCATTAATAATACCTAATTAAAGATTTATATAATTAATAGGTTTAATACATAACTAATGAGTTAAAAAATTGTTAAGTGATAAGTATTAAAAAGTCTGTTTTTGCTAAGTATTAAAAAGAAACACAAAGATTAACGACAGTTTATTTCTAAAATTGTTACATTTTTATTTACCATTGCCAAACTCACTTCAACTCACAACTTTGACACCATCCACCTCAGATAAATACAATAATGATTATTACTAATTATTTTCTAAACTAGAGATTTTGTCATGTACAGATATAAACTTTAAACCTCAGTTCTAAAAAAGAAACCACAACTTATTTCTAAAGAAGATTTAGCTTTGATACAAATAAACTTATATATGCACATACTTATATTTTCATAATAATGATATATTTACGGTTAATAATTAATTGAATCTAGTTTTATTTTAAAATATTACAAATCCATTTCAAACTGTTTATAAGCAAATATTTTAAAAATAAACTTTCACTTGTAATAAAATATTTGCAAATGCAGGTTATTTTAATAATAATTATACTATTTTAAATTAAAATTTATAACCGCTAATTTATTTCCTTTATACTAGAAAAGTTAATTTATTTTGCTAAGATTAAAAAAATACTTTTGAAAATAAGTAAGTCTAACAAATTGATAATGTGTAAACGTAGAATTATATCTTCAAGCATATATATATATATATGTTTGCCTTTGTTTGCTTTTTAAGTATTAATGTTTACATTATAAAATCAACATTATATTAGGATTTTATGTAATATGGCATTAAATCAAAATGTTTTAGTAATCTTTATTATTCTTCTGGAAATTATATCAGGCTTCAGTAGACGTGAAAAAATTTTCAAGATTGTAAAATATGCTTAAAAATATTTAAAAATCATTAATTAAATCCTCTATTTCATTTACTATTAAAACATTTTTTGGCTTGATATGAACCATGTAACAGCACGCCAGTTGATCAGAAATACGTAAGATATCTTTTTTGCATTGGATAGAAAAGCTAACTATTTCCATGCACAATAAATTATATAAACTTAAAACAGGCAAAACTCACTATACGTCTTGCCACACACAGCAAGCTAGAGTAATCAATGGATGCCAGAAGGCTTGTTTTAACAACAGTTATACACAAGCATAAGAAGTGGTGGTCATGTGATGTTATATAAACTTTTAAATTAAACATATCTTAATGTATTTGTAACTAAAAGGAGTGAATTGCCCTTTCCCCAAGCTGTGAACTAAAACCACTCCAAATGTTGAACAAAGAATCAAGAATAGATTATGTCTCCAGTCTTGTATAATTGATTGTGAGTTAAATTCCATCTAGCTGAAAAGTCAATTTCATTCTGAATTACAAACAGTGTTGATAAAGGTATGCTTATAAACATCAGAACTCGAACAATAGGTGAATTTGTAAATTTATTCTATTCTTCATTCTTTGTTCAACATATAGATTGATTTTAATTAATAGCCAGGGGAGAGGATGGTTTACCTCCTTTAGTTTAAATAAATTATAAATAAATTATGTAAGTATTCCATTTAGCAACAGAATATAGGCAGCAGTTTTAGAAGACATTAACACCCTATGATTCATGGAGGCCGATCATCTAAAAACCATTCAGGACATTATGTTGGTAAAATCACAAAATTCCCATTGCATAATACTGTAAGAATCATGATCAACATTTATATTATTGTTAATAATATAATTTGCAACACAAATCACTAATATAAAAATGCAAAGTCAACAAACTATTGATAGCACAAAAATGATGGGAAGAGCAATTTACTTAGCCATGTCTTGACTTCATCTTTAACAATGATATTTTTATATCTATTGATACACATCTTAAAAACAAATAATCTTAAATGAATTAAGACTGGTTTACCAATAGATAAACTAAGTAATTTTTTTTAATTTCATAATAGAAAATTTAAAAAAAAAACAATAATACTTAAATAATTGCACACTTTGTTACAGACCACAACATATAATTTCTTTATATTATTTTTTAATTAATAAAAACTATTTAAAATTATTAAAGCTATCCAAAACCACTAAAACATCACATGATCACCATTTTCTATGGGTACACAAGCTGTCAAAACAGTAGCAATCTCATACAGTAGTGCCGCTCAGTGCAAACCTCAGTAATCCTAAGATCTAGGTGCAGTGCTTTCAGATCTAAGAAAACCACAAGCTACAAAATATTCTGGTGATATTGGATGTTTAAGCACTAGATAGTGATTTTATGTACAGATTCTCTTGCATCCATTGATTACTATGGCTTGCATTAGGTGACACTAGTATATGGAGAGTTTGCTAATGTTAAAACTATCCAAGTATTACATCAATATTTATTTCCAAAAAGAAAAAAGAAAAGAAAGGAGGAAGAAACAATTATTTGTATATTTTGTCTTATGTAAAGTCATTGTTAATATAAGTGTTTGTTTTAATTATTAAGCTTGACTTTTTTTTTTCATGTGTGAAAGCATCAGCTGGGAAGCAAACCCAGGACAACTGCTTGTAAGGCGGCTGTGCTAACCACTCAGACACCGATGCATGATTTGTTTAGTTTTTTTTTGCAAATGTTAGAAAAATGATATCCTCATGACAAGATGTACTATCCAAGATTGTCAGACCTCTTTTGGATTGTAAGAATGGAGATGGTTCATGTGATACTCATCCAAATCATGGCTGATATATAGACTAATAAGAAAACAATTGTTAGATTTCATATGAATCTATAAGTGCTCAGTGAGTAATCATAATTAATTAACTAATTGATTATATAATATTTAAAACTTCCTTTACACAAGCAACTCCAGAGACCTAAATTCATTAGTCCATTCCTTTTTATAACACAGCTTCCTCACAGCATCATGAAATAAGCTATTTCTTATATTTCATCTATTATGATTGTGTCCATCTATTCTGATTAAAAATAAATCTGTATTAATAATAGGTTTTATTTTAATTTATTATTTCCAACATGAAATAATGAGAAAATCAAATCTAAAATAAGTTGCTTGCCCTTTTCCTAATTTGATATTTTTAATGTGGGTGAAAAATTAAAATCTAGCCAAATGTGAGGGCCAAGAAAATCAACCATTTAAAATGTTTTTTCTTAACTTGGCTTCCAATTTAGAAAATTAGTTTTACCCATGAAAGTAAATAATCCAGTATCCAAGAAATACAACCTTCATGCATAAATATTTTCTTAAATTTGTACTGCCAAATTGGGATTCAAATTATTAACTTACTATGAAAGAATGATTATAGAACTTCATATTTCTTTAAGAGATATTCTGGGTACAAAGTAGAACAATTTATATCTCCAAAAAGTTTCTGTGGAAATATTAATTGTTTAAGTGACTAATCTTAGAATAAAATTATAACTTCAGACTAAAAATTGGTAAATGGAAGACTGCAGAATTGATTTGAGGTAAGAGAAAGAGAAATTTAAGTGTGTACTGACAAAATTAAAACAAATAATTATGAATGACTGATTTATAAACATGAATGATTAATAAGAAGCAATGGAAAAAAATTATAAAGAGACAAGACAACCATTGCAGATAGAACTTCCAGCTAATCCGAATTTAGATGTAAGCAAAATTTAGGAAGGTTTTGTTTCAATGATGCAAAAGAAAAAGCATTTAAAGTGGTGTAATGAGAAATGATTCACAACTTCTTATAAAATGAGTCAAAATCAGTAAAACCTAAACCTAAAATTCTTAATATATAGAAAACAAATTCAAATTAGTAGCAGGAATAGAATGGAGAATAGAATAATACTTTATAAAGAGCAATAAAAAATAGAATATTGACAAATTACAAATTAGAAACAAATAGAGGGGGGAGGGATGATATGCAATGATATATATAAGCAATTGAAAATCAAGTAGACCAGAAATATGATTTAAGTGGAACTATTAAGGAAAAAGACAAATAGAATGCATACACAAAATAAGAGCTTAAAACAAAAAATGAGATTAATATAAAGACAACATTATTCTAAAATGAAAGCATTAGTAAATTGCACAAACATTCGCACTAAGAGAATAATAATCAAAAACAGTTAACTATGAAATAGCACATTAGCAACTTACATGATAGAGTGATAAAGCAAAGTAAAACAAAGAATAAAAATGAAGACCATTACAAGAAAGAGAATAAGTCAGGTTTGATATATAGTTAACAAACTATACTTATATAAGGCTAAAACCTTAGTACATGCATCTTCAGTGCTTAAGTTTAACAAGAGAGACCTCTACAAATCATAATGCAAGATTAGACTTTATAAAAATAAGAGGGACACTCAAGGCACATGTACTAAGATTTTAGCCTTATTTAAGTATTACAAGCTGACATCGTGCTTAATAAGATTTAATATTAACAAACTATAGAAGGATATGGAGAATTAACAAAATTCACAAAAACCCAGATGAGGCCATTAGAGAAATAAGATCAGTCACAAGAAAATATAAAAAATTAGATATAAAATGAAAAATTAAAATTTGGAAATCAAATTATCTTAACCAACAAAGGTGATCTGAAAGAGGTGCATTTGAAAAAAATATATGGGAATCTCAAAAAAATACAAGGAATAGAACAAGTAGGTCTTAAAAAATGAATTATAAAATAAAATTAAATAAAATTTCATTGTTCTCATTATGTGTTCACTTTATATCATTTTTTTCAATAATTACAAAGTTTGAATACAATTTTTTAGGTTATTTTCTTGTAGTCTTATATATAGAGTTTGCAAAACAAACTCTTAACTAGCTTTGAGAATACCCTCAACCCCAGACCGGTTTCTGTATCTAGCATCGTCAGTGAGGTGTTAGGATATTCATTAGATTAAAAATACTAGGACTAACCCAGTATTTTTAATCTAATGAATATCCTAACACCTCACTAATGGTGCTAGATGCAGAAACTGGTCTGGGGTTGAGGATATTCTCAAAGCTTGTTAAGAGTTTGTTTTGCGAACTCTATATATGACATTTGTAAACACAAGCTTTATTAAAATTAGGTCATGTGACAGCTGACTTGATTTTTTATCAACTTGTAGTCTTATATTTCTAACAAATCAAATCCAGTATATTGAATTCTAATATAGAATAAGGGTTTAGTACTAAAATCAAATACTGAATAATTACAAAAGTTGTCACTAGGAAGAGCACATACCTATTAATGGGTTAAGCAAAAGTAAACCAAATTTTTCAAACAATATTACATGGTGGCTGAAACTGGCAAACGTACTGTCAAATAGCAGTTAAAGGAGGTTTAATTAATGTAAGACTAAAATACTGAGTAATATAAAAATACAAACAATTGCAAATAAAAACTTTTAACAAGTCATAAGTCTTTTTATTTTTGATATTTAATTTTTATTCTATAATTCATTAGTAATTCAACTATAAATTACTTCTTTTCTTTCTGAGCTAATGTAATAAATGAGTGTTAATGAACATATATGCAGAAAAGATAGATTTTTTAATTGTTCAGCTTAATTACTGTCTAGCATCCTTTTGATATATTGTATATATCATATTCATAGCTTACAGTAATATTACTATAAGCTATGAATATAATATATACAATATATCAAAAGCATTCTAAGTAGTAATAAAACTAATTATTTAAAAATCTGTCTTTTCTGCATATGTAGTTCATTAACAGTCATTTATTATATAAAATTAAGCACCCAAGGTCCATATTAAGGTTAAAGCCTTATATGTATTTATGTGCTGCCATGCTCTTAATAAGAATTAATGTTTACCACTTTAAATTGATTTGAAATATTTTTAATTATAAGATTTAAATATTAACTCACTGTAAATCAAAAGATTTCATGAATGTTGATTTCTAAATGAGGTAGTGGACTTAATTAGTGAAGAACTTACTAGCTTCACACTCTCAAATCAAAATGCTTTAGATTTGCCGATATAATTAGAAAGTAGGTTGAAGATAAAATGGCCACTATTATTTTTATAAAGTTGTAATCTTGTGTTAAGATTTATAGAGGTCCCTCTCATGGTAAAATTAAGCATTCAAGGCACATAGTATTAAGGTTAAAAACTTATATGTATTTATATAACTCTTTAAAAATTCATAATAAAAAGAAATGTTATTAGAAATATATAAGTGACCAGCAAAGTGTAAAAACTGGCATTGTATAGAATGCCTAGGAGTTTTATACAATGCCAAGAGTAAAACATTTAAGTATGAAATGCTTAGATTTTTACACATTTTCTAAGCATTCTATAAATGCTGAAAAGAAAATAAGCAAAGTATAAAATACCCCCAGCCAAAACTTTTGATGTCACAAAGATGATGTCAACAGTAATTTTGATGAGTTTAACATGTGATTACTAAAATTAGTGATTGAAATTGGTAATAAATCTTAAGTATACATCCTACAGTTAGTTAATAAAGAATAGAAAGATAATTACCAAGAAACTTTTTACATTCTTAAATATTTATATGATTTTAAAATCCTTTGTTCGTAGCACTGTACTTCCAAAATAATATTGTAAATATGCTATTATTTTTTTCCTGGCTTGTTTGATCTTTGTATTAAATTCGGCAATTCTCTTCCATCATCAAGTGCTAACATCTTATGTTTTTTCGTCAGAGAGTTCATTGGTAAAAAATAATAATCATGCCACACTTGAAATTTATAAAGTGAAACTTCATCCTAATATCGGAAATTCAATGCATGGGGAAATGTTTATTTTTATATTAAAAAAAATTGCACATTATTTTGGACAGTTTTTTTTATTCTAATATTTTAATATATAGGTTAACTATGAAAAATCCCAAATCTTATATTTTGCATTTCTTTCATTTTTCCATGGTCTTTTTGATAAAAGGCTTTTCTCAAAAACGTTCGTGCATGATTTAGAATGTCAACATTTTATAGAATACTAGTTTTCACACTTTTCCGATAACATATATAATGTCCAGATACTAAAAATATATTGGGATTCACCTTTTTTTCTGGAGATGTTTGTAAAACTCGTAACCAACAATAATATTATGTGATGTAAAAATTAAGCAATTAAATATAAAATGGTATAGTGAATTATTTTAATGTACAACATTAAAATGATGTGCCTTTAAAATATATTAAAATGACAATATTTTTCCCCCCTGTGTCATAGCATCAGCCGGGAAGCAAACCTGCTAACCCGGGACAACTGCTTGTAAAGCAGCTGTCGCTGACCTTTTGATCACCACTGCTTGACTAAAATGATAATATTTGGAATGTGCCAGCTCTATAAGCACGTATTCTAACATATCATTGGCTTTGATTTATTGTAAATATTTCTTCCAAAAAAAGGTACAAAAATATTTTCAAAAAGAAAGAGATATGAATAGACACAAAATAATACAATATATATAATTGGTAACATTTTACAAAAAATAAAGCCATAAATCATATTAACTCAATTTCAAAAATCTTTAAATGTATATGTTAAAATTAATTATCATGTGAGTAAGTTATATTTTAAGCCAGAAAGAATTTAAAAAATCAATAAATTAGATTTCCACTATATTTCATTGAAAAGAAATATTTAAATTTACTTGTGTTAAAATACAGTTTAAATCATTGCAATACAATTTTTTTTTGTCAAAACATAAAGAAATAATTTCAGATTCACTCAATAGATAACTTTTAGATAAATGCTGGCTTTGGGTTGGTATTTTTAGATCTAGTGTCTGAACCTAACCTGGCACCTCTCTGAGGAGTGCCAAAGCACAAAACCATGGTCAAGGGTTTGGGGAGGGGTTCCTGGCAGAGATATTTTAAATGCTTTTCTCTGGCTAAGCATTTATCACAAAGCTTGTTGAGGAATTGGCAATCCTCATTGTTTATAACTTACAAGCTTAAGAGAATATGGTCATGTGATCTATGACTCTTATTTTGACTAAATAATGTAATACTTTCTAAGTTGCCATTTGTTTATTAATAACTTTTATTAGTCATTCATTAGACTAGAGATTGTCAACTTAATGAATAATATTTCTGTAGTGTAACTTTACTACAACTCTCTCACACAAGACATTGTGAATAGAAACCAATCCCTGTCTTGCATAAAAAATGATGTAGTGAAAATTACACTACAGAAAGATTATTCATTAAGTGTATAATCGCTAATCTAATAATTGACTGATAAAAATTATTAATATACTTCCATTAAATAGTTTGTTTCAAAGTTATGAGGATAGTAAGTTTGGCACTTATCAATTAAACTGTAGTAATTGGCTATCTATATATACTGAACAATGATACAGATATGTGTAAGAGATTGTGATATAGGCCTACTGATGAGTCCTAGTTCAGCACAAAATGTGCATCTTGAGGATCATACATCTTTTTTATATATCTTTGGTCATATTTTTATGATTACATCTCTCTACAAGATGTTAAAAACAGATAGAAAACAATCCTTACCTTGCATGAGAGTGAATTTACCTGTTTATTCTTGAATTGTGAATGTACCATTATTGGGAAAAAAATAATGGTTATTATGTGCTGAAGTCAATAAAGAATTGAAAAACACTTGCAAAAATTTCACCTAACAAACTACTGATTCTTTCAAAATCAGAAATTCCAATATATGCACGAATGCAGAATAATAATAAAAATTTAAAATCCTTTCTTTAAAATGAATTACAGTACAATGTTTATTTCTGAAAAATCATGTATGCTTAATTAGTTTCAATATCATAATAGATCTTCATCAGGCTAAATAAATTACATGAAGATTTGTGATGGTGATATATTAGATATGATAATATGTTGAACTACTTCCATCATCTATAATTAGTGTTGAATGTATAGAAAATTTTAAACTTTATTGAAACTTTCCAAATACAAACAACTAGTTAGTAATAACACATAAATGGACAACACAGGTTAGTAATTTCACAATGTTTTGAGTAGGATTATTTTCCATTCTTTTTGAGGTTTCAGGTGTTGCTGGCCTGACCAGAGATAGTATTCACACAGAGTCAAACTTGTACCTTTAGATTCTCAAACATTGTTTTTAAAGCAAACAAACATTCTATCCAATTGACTTATTCTGTCAAATGCTTACTTAAAACATCATGTAATTACTAACCAGTATTGTTTATCATGTGCTATTCCTAACAAGTTGTTTATATTAGAAAAGTTTAAATAAAGTTTAAATTTTTCTATACATTCAACATTTACTGATAGATGATGGAAATAGTCCAACATATTATTACAAATAAATTACAGACAATATTAAAACAGAAATAACTACCTTACACTGAATTATGTAATGTCAAAAATTAACAACAATTATAAAAAGATAGATTGATGCCAATCTATCTTTTAGTTCTGGTGTTATATAAGCTTAAATGTTGATATAGTTTTAAATTGTAATGTGATTTTGTTCTATGATTTCAATTAATGTGCAGTCTAAAGAATCTGAAATCGGATGTAGTTTTAATCTATAGGGCGAATTTGTTCCAATTATTTTAATTTATATGCAAATTAAATCTGAAATCACCATATTAGATCATTTAGATTTCACATAAATTAACAAGATAGAAGCAATTTCGTTATAGTTTAAAACAATATCAAAAAACTAAGCTTATATAAAAATTAGAGCTATCATTTCGTAATTGTTGACGTTATGTAAGTCAATAGAAAGTAGTTACTTCCATTTTAATAACGTATATTTAAAGTTTTGATTATTTATTAATAGATTTAATATTACATAGTTTCAAGTGCCTTATTTCTTTTACAAATAAATAAAATATTACATAATATATATTAAAACAGGCAAAACTCTCCATACAGTATTGCCACTCAATGCAAGCCAGAGTAATCAATGGATGCCAGAAGGCTTGTCCATAAAATCCCCATCTAGTACCTACTCATCCAATATCCCCAGACTAGTTTTTGGCTTGTGGCCTTCATCAGTAAAGAGCTTTGGATCTGAGAGTACTGCACCTAGATCTTAGGATCTAATGCAACCCTCCAGCAGCCACCTTCTTTACTTAACTACAAAACCATGAGTCTTAAATTGAAAACACAATAATATTTTCAATCCAAGCTCATTTGCTTATATAGTGATATAGGTCTGAATTCAGTTCAATACCTATATATTTTGGTGTCTTTGATTCTTTAATAACCATAGCCACCACTATTCTGTTAGGCAGGATTGGTTTTAAGCCAATAAACACATGATCACCATTTCTTATGCTTGCTTATAACTGTTATTAAAACAGACAAAACTCTCCATACAGTATTGCCACTCAGTGCAAGCCAGAATAATCAATGGATGCCAGAAGTCTAACACTCCTAACTGATGAAGGCCACAAGCCAGAAACTAGTCTGGGAATATTAGATGAGGAGGCACTATATGGGGATTTTATGCACAAGCCTTCTGGCATCCATTGCTTACTCTGGCTTGCACTGAGTGGCAATACTGTATGGAGATTTTTGCCTGTTGTAATAATAATTATAAGCAAGCATAAGAAATGGTGATCATGTGATGTTTATTGACATAATATATATCCAACATAAACAAATATATTACTTACAAAAATGACAAAATGTAATTCAAAAATCCACTTATTGAAGCAAGACATGTTGATTTTGTACTTAAACTGAATTTAAATGCTCTCCCAACAACTTATTTTTTAGTGACCAGCAGAGGCTTCATTAGGATTTTGTCTCAGCATCAGTTGTGTAGATTGTATGATGAGACAATACACCATATGTTCTATATTTGTCCTGCTCTTAAGTCGATTAGAGACTTTATTGTTGCGAATGTTTCTCTGGATCTTAGGGATCCTCTTTCTGTTTGCAATACTCTCAAGAAGGGATCATTTGTGGCAACAAGATTATCTATTTTTATTACATTTTCTTTAAGGTTGACACATTGCAGGCTCATCTTTGTTCATTCTCAGGACTTGGCTCTGTCTTTATCAACCTCATTGACCAAGTCAGGCAGTGAGACCCTCTGCTTTTGCCTGTGAGTTTATATGATGATACTTGGGTGAAAGTTTTATTTTCCTCTTAGTCTTATTAAGATATCTTTTTCTCTGTATTGACCTTTTCAAGTTTCATTCTGAATGCTATGTAATTTTTTATAAAGTTTAACTGTATATTACTATGTTACTATGTTTAACAATTTTAAAACAAAAATCCAAATTATTTGATTTAGTTTTTATCTTTTTCTCTCTTCTTATTTTTAAGAAAACATATATTTATAATATAACATATGAATTCTAAATCAATAAAATATGAAAGATTTACAATAATTGGCTTGTTATTTCATACAACTAAAGTGTTTTTATGGCTTTTAAATGCATAATTTCAAGTAGATTAGACTTATGTCTAAAAACCTGTTTAGCCTTAGAAAAGATAAGAGATACAAATGGATGAGGAAGAATCATTATTGAGAAATATTGAGAGATGTAAAGTCATTTGATTTATTGATCTTGCAAAGTATTGACGGTGTGAAATGGGGTTATTTTATTGGATTTACTAAAAAAGAAAAATAGAGAATAAGAAGGGAAATGCTGATTTTACATATATATCGTTTTAGATTTATCTATAAATATTTTTAATATCTATTTAATAACTGAAACACACAGGCTTATTATATACCTATGTCTATACATGTAATATATAGGGTATATGAGCACAGACTTTCACACAACCCACCACTCTCCACACTATCTCATAACACTGATACACTTGAACACATATATGTTAAAAAGATAAATAATCACCAATATACATATTTCATGCTAAACCAGCAATCATCAGTTAGTCCAGATTACCATCTCTACACATATATGCTATAATTGCTCAGATATATATTAAGATAGCCAATCATCATACTTTAATGGACAGGCTTCAATCTATTCCACACTCCAACTCTTCAACCGTCCATATAATTGAAAATCTGATGATGGAATGCTCAAACATGGGTGTGACAAAAATCTCGGCCTCAGAGTGGCCTTTGAGCATTCCATCATCAGATTTTTAATTAGATGGACGGTTGAAGAGTTGGAGTGTGGAGTAGATTGAAGCCTGTCCATTAAAGTATGAGAATTGGCTATCTTAATATATATCTGAGCACTTATAGCATATATGTGTAGAGATGGTAATCTGGACCAACTGATGATTGCTTGTTTAGCATGAAATAGGTATATTGGTGATTATTTATCTTTTCAACATATATATGTTTAAGTGTATCAGTGTTATGAGGTAGTGTGGAGAGTGGTGGGTTTTGTAAAAGTCTGTGCTCATATACCCTAAATATCTATTTAAATAAACTATTAAATGCTTTCTATTGACAAGGATAGAATTAGAACTGGATAGATTAGGATGAATTGCATCAGGTGCCAACAGATAGTGATGATAAATTTAATAAAATGTCATAGACAAATGACAAAGTTGAAGGTAGTTGTGATCAAACTAAGTGATAATAAAAGCAATAAGATATAGAACAAATTACTGCTTTAAAATATTTAAAAATTTGAATAATTAATTAGGAAAGAATCAAAACAAATTAGAGTAGAATTGCAATGGCTAAAAAGCTTTAATGAAAACAGGAGGTTATTTTTCGAAATTAAATGTTAACAAAAAAATTTAAAGCTTAGTTTAATGTATAGATGCATAATTTTAAAAAAATTGAGGCAAAACTTAGAGAATGGAAAAAATAAATATAAAAAATAAAGTCAGAAATATGAAAGTGTCAAAAAATAAATAAAATATAAAATATAAAGTAAAAGAGTTGCTGCATTAATCAAGTGAATGTTAAAAGATGTATTGGAAAAGACTGTGTAAGATATGAAAAAAAACATTTCAGAGAAATTGATTTACGATCTTAAAATAGAAAGTATTGATGAATATTTAAAAAGAAAAGCAAGTTATAAGAAATAAGACTGACAATTGATTTGGTATGTGGAATCTGAATTTAGACCAATAAACGACGATGATAATTTATCAACTTTCTAAAATATTTGAAATACAGGCACTCTTCACATATCTCGAGCCTGATTATATATATGTGGGGGGGGGGGAGATGATAATCTGGACTAACTGATGAGTGATGGTTTAGCATCAAATACTTATATTGGTGATTATTTATTTTTTCTACATGTATGTGGTCATGTGTATCAGTGGTATGAGATAGTATGGATAGTTGAAGGGTGCTTAAAAGTCTGAGTTCAAATCTCTATATTTACAACTATCTAAGAGTGAATATTTGAAATACACACTTTACGTATAATAAATATAAATTTCATTTTTAAAAATTGTATGTACACACTGCAATATTTATTATCTTATTTAATGCAATTGTAAATCCAGTAATTTACACAATACCCAGACATGTATGGGTACACATATGAGAGTGTATATGAATATAATCTTGTAAATACATGATGTATATACTATACTTCTATATATATATATGTATTCAAATAAATGTCTTTACATATTTAAATATGTATTAAATTTGCATATTTCTGTATTCATTTTTATAATACATTTTTAAAAATAATTTATTAATACTGTTATTCCAGTTTTAATACATATATTTTCTTTTTTAAATATATATATATCTCTGAATATATACAAATTACGTAAAATAATTTATACTAATTTTTTATTTAGTCCTTGATTAATTAAAATAATACTTTGTTATTATAATAAATCATTAAATTCATGGATGATATTATCATTGAAAATATCTTCGTCCATTAATACAATAATCATTGCATAATCTTCAATCATATAATTATCAATGTGTATATTATTTATTTTGCTTTTTCTTATTTGAAATTAAACGATCTAAATATAAGACGAAAAAGCTAGAAATAGTTTGTAAATGCTTTCACTGAATAATTAAAAATAAATCCTTTAAATATTTACTTAAAATCTAAGTACGTGGGAATTTCACTATAATAAATTTATCTTATTATTTATAGACAATACGCACAGTTGGGATCGAATCTGACGCTTAAACTTCTTATGAACTTCCGAATAATAAAGTCACATACCTTTTTATATTTATATATAGACTACATATTATTATATATGAGATGATTTGTGAACCATTATTTATTTTATAATGTTTACTAAATAAAATGCAATATATTTTGCTCATTTATATGAAAAAGAAACATCATAAGATATCAAACAAGCGGCGTTTAGATCAGAATGCGAAATAATTATTTTGTGCTTTTTAAATCATCCAAAATTTCATCTTTTAATATTTTTGTTTTTCTATTTCTTTCTAAAATTAAAGTGCTTGCACAGAGGCTAAACTCTCCATGCAGTAGCGCCACCAGTGCAAGCCAGAGTAATCAATGGATGCAAGAAGGTTTGTGCATAAAATCTCTATCTAGAGCCTACTACAGAGTTTAGCGTCTGTATAAACAGCATATGGAAGCATAAAAATGGTGATCATGTGATGTTTCATGGTTTAAAATTAAAGTGATTATACTTCTTAACAAGTAGCTGTTAATGAGTAAATGAATATTAATAATGGTATTAACTTCAACAAATGGTAACATGACGTTTTTATAATTTATTTTTATTGTATGCAGTATTAATAAAATTCATAATTTTATTTTACTGCTTAATAATTATAACTCATTATTGTAGTATCAATAAATGGTAAATAATATATGTGTGGGGTTTCTTTTCTTTTCTTTGTTTTGTTTATTGGCATTGTTTCTCACTACTGGGGGGGGGGGGGATTTTCATAGTGGTTTAGATTATAGGATGATTTTAAAACCATTAAATATAAGAGTACAATACACCATATGTCTAGTACTGCATTCTTCCATAAATATTCTGGTCTAAAAGGTTTTCTCTGTAGAAATTTAATGCTAAGCAAATTTGAGACAGATTGGAGAAGAAACATTGATGTATTGTGACCGGTCGCCTTATTC